>JAWPHD010001942.1:0-284413 GCA_037043455.1 Cyrtodaria siliqua
CATGGGAGCCTAGAATTTGTAGAAGACAGAATTACTTTTTATGCAACCCTTTACAACATACTATAAGAAAACCCATTCCCAAATTTAGTTGAGCTAGGACAAGAAATGTAAGTGATATAGACTTGTAAACACAGCTTACACGCAAAATTTGATGTTAAATGGGACAAATCAGAATTTGGATTACATGGGAGCCCATGGGTTACAGGAACCAAAATTGCTTATGCAGTACTTAAGATAATGTTATAAGGAAGCCCATGGCCAAATTTGGTTGTGCTAGGATAAGAAATGTAAGAGAAATGCACTTGTGAACACAGCTTACACGCAAACCTTGACGTGGGACGCTGAAGCTGGGGCAAGCACGCAAGCTCTCTTTATTCTTCAAGTAGTCAAGCTAAAAATTGTTGGTTTGTTCCCGACCTACCTGTTAAAAAGGCAGCTACACACTTACCTTTTTTTAACCTTTGGAGGCATTAGGATCGCACTGCAAATCGCACCAATACCGGGTATATATATATATTGTTAATTTTAATTTGTATTATATTATTTATTATCAATCAATCTAAACTGAAAATATAACATTAATGAGAGACAATTTAATTATGTTTAATACAGACAGGACACTATGTTTTGTAAAATGCTTTTACCACTGTTAGAGGATAAAGTAAAAAAACAAAAACGTCCTACCTAACTACTTTGGGTCAGAGTACAGCTAATCAACAATTTTTTAAGCATGGCTTAGGGTTACCATATACAAAAGATTGAACATTTATTGAATTTGTTTTCTTTGATTTTTTGATAAAAAAGTAAAAAACTGAGGAGAGGGTGGGAGCCTTCTATTAGGGGAGGTCTACTTTAGTGAAATAGAGTATAATTAAATGAAGTGTTAAAAGGTTTAAAATGATGCCATTTCAATGACGATTTAAAATATTACTATCAAAACATAAATTTCTCTATCAGTCTAATGATACTGCATCACCCTCTTTCACTCATTTTGTGCAGGTGCTCGTCTGTACAATTGTGAGTATTGAAATGGTAAAATAAAGCATAAAAATAAGGTAAAAGGGGAAATCAAAAATGAAATTTGACTAAATTATTAACTAAAACTTATATTATAATCTGTTATTATTATTATTACATTATTTGGTTATTGTTCGTTCATTGTCAGGTTCACATTGTAATGAATATTAAGAAAATAAAATATTCTATTCTATCTCCTTGCAATCTACATACAGAATAAACTTTGCTGCCTACATATCACCTACCTGGCTGACGTCAATTGTAGAAACGGTACGGCCATTTTTTGTGCCAGAATTTCCCATTTTGTATTGTCTGTACATTCACTTAAAACACACACAGTTTGTTGTTTAACTAGTATTTCCATACAATGATTATGAATCATACACGTTGGACTGCGATATATGTATTCTACATGATTGACTAATCTAGGCTAAGTCACTGTCATTGACTGGCTAGTCATTATATAGATGTATAAGGACAAAAAAGCCTTAATATTTATTATTTCATTACGGATATTTGATTTGCCTGAACAACATTACCAGTAAACGGGGTGTTTTCCTTCTAAATATTCCATAATATGTCCACTTAAGTGTTGTTTTTAAATACAATAATCATTTTATATAGTACCATGAAGTTGGGTTGTTTTATTTTTTAAACAACGTTTGCAAGGTTAAACATTTGTCAACTTAGGTGTTGTTTTTAAATATAATAATCCTTTTATATAGTACCATGAAGTTGGGTTGTTTTATTTTTTTAACACCGTTTGCAAGGTTAAACATTTGTCAACTAAGGTGTTGTTTTTAAATATAATAATCCTTTTATAAAGTACCATGAAGTTGGGTTATTTAACTTTTTACACAGTTTGCAAGGTTAAACATTTGTCAACTTTAGGTGTTGTTTTTAAATATAATAATCCTTTTATAAAGTACCATGAAGTTGGCTTACTTTCTTTTTACACAGTTTGCAAGGTTAAATATTTCCTAAAGTATCCGTCCGATAGCCAATATCACATAATGACAGGATTCTATTAAGCCAACATTGGATATAATTCAAGTCCATAGTTTTACCATGCTCTGTTCAATATTTTATTCAATGAGTTTTCAAACGCAGAACAAATATAGAATTTTTATCTTACTCAATATTTCATTAATACAATCTTACTATTATATCATATCAACTCGACTGATACAGGATTCCGTTTTGGAAGCAATGCGTATTGATTCTTCGCTATGTTTAGCCCTTACCCAAAATAAGCTTCCTTGCCCACAAAGAGCTGCATTTTCTTACATGTTAGTAAACAGTTTGAAATAGGATGACAGTTGGGTTGAAGCTAGACTGGTATCAGTGTATAAATTAGTCTATAAATAATAAAAGTAGAAAAATAAAAAAATAAAATAATACTCTGCATAAAAATTGTTTATTTTATTTCAAGCTCAGTTTCTCTTCATGGCCGAAGAGACCATACAAGTTATAAGTGGAGATATTTGCCTCTTTCAGTGCTAAGGAAATTCTATAATAATAGTTAAAATGTTATAACATCAAGGACTGATGCCAGTCTAGGGTGAAGTTTAACTTTCTCCATACAAAAGATAATAACGCCATTACATGACTTGTAGAATAAACTAAACCACCATACCAAAGAAAGTAGGTTTTTACTTCTATTATTATTATTTTTACTGCCTCTTTTCATCGACCAAGAGTTGACATTAAAAAATATATATCCAGGATGTGTATGTCACAGCCTTAAAAAAAAATCCACAAGAAAGTGTTGTTGTTTTTGTTTACAGCTAGTTCAATTAAATAATTATAAGAAAGTCAAACATTTACCGCCATCAATTAATTATTTTCTTTATCTTTCTATTTACCCCAAAATCTTTCACTTCTTTAACATTGAAAACAACCCAAACTCATTAAATGAAAATTTACTTCCAGAGTGGCCTTATCTGAATTGTAAGAAAATTATTATCCTACAAAACTCACTCCCAAAACAAGGAAGATTTAGAATGTAAGTTACTTTATGGTATCTTCCCCCAAAGGGTCAATGACCTAGTAATTTATAATGGACTATTGAATATTGATCATTTCATTCCTTAGAGAAGCAAATATGTTATGTACGTACATTCAAAAAAACAAAACAACCATTAATCATTGCTTACACATTTAATTTCATGTCAGGTTATTCTGGGCCATTGACCTGGCATAGATGGTGAATCCCTCTGGAAATAAGTTTGAACCCACACATGTGTAAATGTAATTTAGACCTACTGAGGCATCCTATAACCATTCAAATTGAATACACACAAATTTGAAATAATTAAACTAGAGAAATGTGCCCTGCTTTAGCATTGTCAATTACATAAAAAAATTGTAAGTATGTCAAGGTCGTTTGACATTCTTTTAGTAGCAACAATTTTATATGTTGTTGTCATGTACGTGTAGATGATAGTGTGTATGGAGTCTGAACGATGTAGGGCTATTGTGCGAGACATCTACTAGACTATCAGAGCACGAGAAATAGGTCAAGGTCATTCATATTGACCTACTTACCTGAGTGAAAATCGATCTGGAATTCCACTGGAATTTGATGCTTGACTGGAATTCCACTGAAACTCACTGAAATTCCACTGGAACAAAAGAATGGAATTCCACGAACAAATTCCAGGAATTTCAGTGGAATTAAAAGAACAAAATTCCACTTACACCGGAATTCCACGAACAAAAAGAATTCCAGTGACAAATTCCACTCAGTGAAAATGTCAATAGAATTCCAGTAGAATTCCAGTTGAAAAGTCAATACAATTTCTAGTGGCAGTGGCAGTGAAATTCCAGTAGAATAATAAATACATAGAGAATAATTAACAGCATAAATTTGATACTGAATTTATGTCACGAGGGAAAAAAGTGGTAATTTGGTTAAAACAAGGGCCCAAGAGGGCCTGTGGACGCTCTACTTGCTCAAGATAAAGTTTATGTATAAGGGGCCATAAGTCTTTCAAAAATCATTCAACCAGAACATGGTGATGATATACCAACTAGGCTTGGTACTGATCATCCCTGCAAAGTTTCGTTGAAATCCAGCCAGAGGTTCAGGAGAACTAGTCTAGACAAAGTTAGTGTATTAAAGATGAAATTTGTCCTAAATCAACAAATCCGTTGTTGATATGTTTTTAATTATTAAATAACATTATAAATACGATGTTTACTATGCTATTGATGTATGTTTAGTGAAAATATGTTTTTAAAGATAAAAACCGAAAAGGCGAACAGGCATTGCTAAAAAATCGAAAAAAATCTAAGGGGAAAAACTCTTGCACGTATTACCGGAAATGACGTCATTGGGAACAAACTATTTTTTGTTTACATTGGGACTGAACGCAAAACAGTATACCTTGTTTGAAAATTGAGAATAAAGCGATGTCAAAATAAATGCCCGTGATAAAACGGTTACACCATGTGCAACCTTACGATTTGGAGCCAGAATACGTGTCTGAGGACGAAAATACATCGGATTCATCAACTGATGATGAAGTCGTACGCGGTGCAGGTGCAAATGGAGAGCTTGTAAAGACAATCGTGTCATGTCATTCGTTACGTTCAGTGGTTCATTACACTATTCACTAATCTAACAAAATAGCGTATTTAAACACCGCTTACAGCAACAACAACAACAACAAAAAAGTAATCGAAATCTGACAGTAAGTCACCCGCAACACTGCAATATCTTGGTACATACACAATAACCGCGAATTGTAGTATATTCCGAATGAATTGACCTGGTCTATACCTATACATTAATACATGGATATATATGTATATAGATCTATGGTAATACGATCGTCAGATTTTTTTGCCGATAAGTAGACATGGAACAAATATATTTATTAGATATTATCCATAATTGATAAAAAATGAATAAAAACAATAATAAATGAAACAGCATATAATTTCGGCGCCATAATTTCTATAGTATTATATATTTGCCATAAGTCGCCATCAACACCAAACACTCTAGGAGCGGTGTTTGCAATATGACACGCTCTCTAGTCTTCACGTGCCCCCAAATATCAATACAGACTAATAAAATATTGCGGTGCACTATTGACGTGCAGCCTAATTTGGGTACATACGTCGGTATATCACAAAAGCACGCACCATTTAGGGAAACCTAGTTTTATGATATATTTCCTGTTTATTGCAATTACTTGAGCGGTGTAATACCGCCGAGGGCAGACGCGTATTGCACAAGACGGATATATCACATGATATTTGTCGCGCACAAAGAGAGAAAAATACTATGATTTAAATAATATAGCCAAATGTATCATGAGCACGATATAGACAGTTAGTAAGTATACTTACTCATGTATACTTAATCCTGATATACAGATCGAAAACAGACCAAATATATCAAATTACCATAATATAAAGTATATTATTCTATTATACTTGTTTTACTTATTGCACGAGCTAAGAGGCGTTATTGTTGTTGCTTTGCGATAAAAAATTACTGAATTAATATAAAAGCTAGTAATATTATTAATTTTCTGTCTTGCAATATATATCCATGAAACATTTTGTATTTTTTTCAAATCCATAGCCCTATATATGTTGATAATATATATCTATAATACTATTGGCAGAAGAGGGTGTATCATTTAAAATTATTAAAATTAAAAGTTGGAAACAAAGACACAGTGTTTATTTCACCGGATTCATTTAAATTTATATTCTGAACGTTCTTAGCAATTCTTTAAAAAAAAAGACGGCTACATAATATTAGAGCCGTCAACTCTTCATTGATTCACGTAAAGACGCATGCTTCTAATTCAACAGCTAAACATTCACGGTGTATATAAAGATCTAAGACTATACACCTTTCTTCAATTTATCATACGTATACCCGATGAGGTGCTAAGATAATTGAACATAAATTTCAATCTTAATTCATCTCAACGCCGGTCGAATAGGCGAATACAACTTGCTTGGAGACGGCGGGGTTATGCACTTCTCATTTTTATAGTCGAATATCGTTGGTACCGCTGTTGATTTTAATCTGCATGGCCTTTTGTTTTCCAAATTCAAAGATAATGAAATCAAAGGATGGACTTCCCACGAAGTCAACTCAAAATGTTTGCTACAAACTCGCGCGTCTTTCGTAGGTTCCCACTTTCTCGACGAGTCGGGCGATTTTCTTCGGTACCGTCTACCCACACTTCAAATCTTAATATATCATTATCTCGATTAGGGAAACGAAAGAAACTTAGGTTATTATCTTGTCCTTCTTTATGCAAACTTTTCCACCCAGCAACAGCACACGGCATTTTTAACAAGTACCATAAAACGTAATCCTACATAGACAATACTATACAACTCAATGCGACACCGCGAATCGTTTGGTACCAATGACGTCACAGGATCACGTGTCAATTACCTGTCTTCAAAAAGGGCGAAACTCGAAGCGTGTGCGCTATGAGATAAAATTGGCTACTGTGAGAAAACGGGACAACCAATAAGTGTAAGATTTGAAAATATTGTATATTATATACGTATATTTCCGAATATATACTCAAAATACACGCTATATTTCACCTTTAAAACCTTTAAGGCTCATAACTCTGCCAAAATTCATTTAACCAGAACATGGCAATGACATGTGCAACTAGGCTTAGTACTGATCATCCCCGCCAGGAGAACTAGCCCGGAAAAGATATGTGGTATCAAAATCCTTTAAAGGGCCATAACTCTGCCAAATATCTGTAAACCAGAACGCGACAATGACATGCACAACTAGGCTTGGTGCTGATCATCCCTGCAAAGTTTCATTGAAATCTGGCGAGGGGTTCAGGAGAAGTAGATCAGACAAAGTTGTGTATTAAAACCTTTAAAGGGCCATAATTCTGCCAAAAATCATTCATCCGGAACATGGCAATGAAAATTAGACATGGTACTGATCATCCCTGCAAAGTTTCAATGAAATCCGGCCAAACGAAGGCTCTTTCGTTTTAATGAGGCCAAGATATAGCATATTTCAGAAAATCAAGGGCCATGACTCCTATGTAAATGGTCCAATCTGGATGGTTTTCGAACTTGTTCGAGCTTTCATTCATATTAACAATCTGGTAAAGTTTCGTAAAGAGCGCATGAAAAATGAAGGCCCTATCATCTTAACAAGGCAAAACATAGCACTTTTAACTAAATCAAGGGCCATAACTCTGCTGTTACTGGTCCGCTCTCGCTGGTTTTCGAATTTATCCGAGCTTTCATTGATATTAAAACTCTGGTAAAGTTTCGTAAAGATCGCATGAAAAATGAAGGCCCTATCATCTTAAAGGGACACTGTCCGTAACTTTTAGCTTATAAAACACACACTAATTATGTTCGCAAACATTACACACCAAACATTACTGAATATTTACTAATTAAAGCAGGATTGTTTGATGGAATTCAGTCGCGGTACAAAAAAAAAAGAGAAACCATTTCGGGCGTTTGAACTCGCAGCCCAAACTAAAATTACACTCGCGGTAATAATAGTGAAACGTAAAGTGGTCGACCTAGCTCCCAACTGAGCTAAGCGGGCTATACATATTACGCACTAAATACTATGGTGACAACCTAATGCGCTAATGGCAGTCACGTGATCGCAGAAAAGGTAAATACGGTGGGTCCCACTTTATTTACAAATAATAATTTAAGCTTTTTTTTTCCAAACTCACGAATGTATTACTACAGACTTTTTAGTGCCTATGCTCATGTTTTCATGTATATATTTCACTGAATAAAAGTCAGACAGTTATTTGGTTATGCTCAATATCTGCTTACTTACGGACAGTGTCCCTTTAATGAGGCAAAATATAGCATTTTTAACTAAATCAAGGGCCATAACTCCACTGTTAATGGTCATATCTGGCTGGTTTTCGAACTTGTCTGAGCTGTCATTGATATAAACAATCTGGTAAAGTTTCATAAAGATCGAATGAAAAATGAAGGCCCTATCATCTTAACGAGGCAAAATATAGCATTTTTAACTAAATCAAGGGCCATAACTCCGCTGTTATTAGTCCGAACTGGCTGGTTTTCGAACCTTTCCGAGCTTTCATGGACATTAGCATTATGGTAAAGTTTGGTAAAGATCAAATGAAAAATGAAGGTCCTATCGTCTTAACGAGGCAAAATATAGCAATTTTAACTAAATCAAGGGCCAGAACTCCTCTGTTACTGGTCTGATCTGGCTGTTTTTCGAACTTGTCCGATCTTTCATCGATATAAACAATCTGGTAAAGCTTGGTAAAGATCGGATGAAAAATGAAGGCCCTATCGTCTTAACAAGACAAAAGTTAACGACCGACGGACGGACAACTCGGCATCCCATAATCTCTGCTGCAACTCTATTTGCGTTGAGTTGTACCACACTGGTATTACTGAACCAGCATTAAGTTTGCGGTTTAGTAGCGTGAGTGTTATTTAACCGAGAGTGAGGATGTCTCCTGCGCCCGTCACAGCACACACCACCTGATGGCTACAATAAAACTCGGAAGTTGAAAGTCAGAAGTCCGTAGGCCGAAGCTGAGATCAACCCCACACAGTAGCAGTAGATTGAGTGTTGTATATATAGGTAGTAATAGGGATCGACGCTCAGGAGACTGAAGACCGAAGAGGGGAAGATGTACTGGCTGTTGGATGGTGTATGCGGCACAGGGGTCATACTGTGATGGGTGTGGCCCCAAACTGGGCTACCTAAACTACAACTGCCTAGTAGTTCGTTGACCAACCACCTAGCGGATGCCGTCCAGACCCAACATCTCACCGCCGCAGCAAAACCTACATAGAGCGAAAGCGACAACCATCTACATACAAACAACAGAAACGACAACACAGCAGCAGCTCCAGATCAACCAACACACTCAACGCAGAACAGTCCAGACTCTATTGTACCCATCTCGTCGAGATACTTAACGGCTTAGCGAGTTTGTTGGTGGAGGGAGTATAAACCTTAGAACGACACACACACACACGTATAGCCAACAGTGGTTTGTAACTTGTAAAAAAGAAACACTCTGGACTCTAAGAGTATCTCTGCAGATACTTTGTCTCTCTCAGAGACTCTTGTTCAGACACAGGCTCAACTGCTATCTGGGTGGAATTCAACTGGTATTTGAGAGGAATTCAACTGGAATGAAGGTGGAATTCCACTGGTATCAGCATGGAATTTCCACTGGTATTGGCATGGAATTCCACTGGTATTGTAGTGGAATTCCACTGGCATTTAAATGGAATTCCACTGGTATTGGTGTATGGAATTCCACTGGTACATTTAAATGGAATTTCTCTCTTTACCAGTGGAATTCCACGTCAATACCAGTGGTATTCCAGTGGAATTCCAATTGCGTTCCAGTGAAATTCCACTAGAATTCCGTTGAAATATACCATTGGAATTTCACTGGAATTCCATCTAAGTTCCAGTGGAATTTCACCAGGGTATGGTTTAAATATGTTGCTGAGATGTTCATGTATAGTAAGTGTGTATGCTGTAATTATTTTAAAGTTTGAAATCTGTATGGCAGTTATTTATGTGAGAAATGGACTAAATGAACAAAGTATGTGTAGTTCAAGGACCTTCAGATAATGAGAGTGACCAACTTATGGTAGGAACATGCTAGTGTGTATGAAGTTTGAAAGCTGTATGGCTTTTGATATCTGAGTAATGGTAACTGTAACATGTAACATAAAACTTGAATTAAAAAGATAAACAGACGGAGGTCATTCACATTAACCTGACCTACTTTTGGTTGGAACATACATGTATTGCTGTTGATGACAACGTGTGAAGTTTGAAAAGTTCTGCCAGGGGCAGAGCCATTTTTTACCCCAGGAATTTTATTTAAACAAACTTGACAGTTTAGTTTAGGATATAAAGATCATGTTTGAAATACAACTGTCGAAATAATGTACAATGGTCCTTAAGAAGCTTACTTTTTACTGTCTTTCCTATATTTCTCTATATACAAACATAGAACCCAAGGGCGCAGTCTTTTTTTCTTTTCTTTTTTTTTTACCCAAGGGATTTCACTTGAACAAACTTCAAAATCTAGCATATAACAATCATTTCTGAAAAACACTCGTCAAAATAAATTATGTACAATGGTTCTTTAGAAGCAGATTTTTCTCTATATTTCTCTATTTACAAGACAGGGCCATTTTCCGTCATTGATTCATTGATATATATATGGTATATTGATCATTTCTGAAAAAAAAGTCGAGTGTAAATTAGCTCTATTTACAAACTTTGGACACCCAGGACAGGGCCATCTTTCATATTGGTGATGTCATGTGACGACTGTCATTTGACCAAATTTGACATTCTAGGATAAGCAGATAATTACTAAGAATTTGTATGGTGTTTTATGTCATTTTCAACACATGTAAGGTTATATATGATGGTCGATTTTTTCGGGGTCCTGGGTAGAACCAGTACTGTACACCTCCCGCCATCCCTAAGAATCGAACTCACTTACAAGTTGAGCTCCCGGTGGGATTCAAACCTGCAGCAGTGAGAAGGTTTACAACACAACGTCGTTAACCCTCAGCCACGGAGATTACTAAGAAACAACAAGTGATATCTGTCAGCAATTCTTGAGAAACAGTTTTTTTAAGGTTTGGGCTACTTCTAGTAATGGTGGCCATGTAGGATGTTGTGTTGGCCTCATTTGAAACACATTCACCTCATCATTATACCGGTTCTTGGGCGGAAGATTAGTTAATGCTAACTAATGTAAGGACGGACATCTCGGAAGTAAAACTGATCTTATTTTGAAAAAATCTAAGAATGTATCATATGGATGTATGAAGATTGTCAAAATTGGCCGAATGGTCATTCAACAAAAGTTAATGAACGACTGATGATGGATGGACGAAAAGTGGTTATATGTGAGCTAAAAATACATTTGGCATTTAGTTTGTGTATTTTCTAACTTGAAACTCTAAACTGCAAGATTAGAATATCTTCAGCCAGACTTTTGCCGAGATATTTTTAAACTAATTGAAGGCGCTAAAACTTCGCGTTTGCGTACACATCAATAGTATGTTAAAAGAGTATGCTTTATTAACCTATAGGGTAACAATTTTTCCACATCATACGCATTCTGCTTTAGTGCTTATAATTACAAGCTAAGTTGTACAATATTCAAAACTTTTTAAAAATTGTATTTAAAGGGACAATGTCCGTAACTTTTAGCTTATAAAACACACACTAATAACGTTCACAAACATTACACACTAACAGTATTGAATATTTACTAATTAAAAGCAAGATTGTTCGATGGAATTCAATCGCGGTACAAAAAAAGAACTACCGCTTTGCGAGTTTGAACCAGCAGCCCCAACTAAAATTACACTCACGGGTAATAAGATTGTGCGCATAATAGACAACGTCGCTCCTACCTGAGCTATGCGGGCCATATATATTACGCAATACATACTATGTAGAAAACCTAATACGCTAATGGAAGTCACGTGATCAGCATAAAAAGTAAATAAAGTGGGTCCCACATTATTTACAAATAATAATTAAACCTTTTTTCTTTCAAACTCACGAATGTATTACTACATACTTATTTGGGTCTATGCTCATGTTTTCATGTATATATTTCACTGAATAAAAGTCAGACAGTTATTTGATTATGCTCAATATCAGCTTACAGTGTCCCTTTAATTTAATGTAATTTTAATTTTTAAAAAATTGTAAAGACTGAAATTTAAAAAAGGACAGAATGAATGCATGCATATAATAAGAAAATACAAAAATACAGACTCTTGTCATCATTTAGTAGTTCATTAAATGCATTTCAATATGCTAACATTCATAGAAATAAAATAAATAACAATATATTTAAAAATGTAAGGGTAAGCTGAGGCATATACAACAAGTTCAACTAACAGGAGTTCCAAAGAAGCTAGAAAGATCGCGCTGCAAATTCAGAAATGCTACATACACCAATATTTTGAGTAATCGCAATTTTATTGTTTCATGTTGATTGAACAATCAACCACAAAATGAACCCAATTCAGAAACAGCCGATCAAACACCGGTTCACACTTACCATTGCTCCAGTTTACGCTACCATCTGTATAACTAATTAGTAGGCACTTAACACTTATCAGTGATCGTAAAGTTCAGAAACACCGATGACCTTTAAACTGAGTATCTCTAATTCGTAAGCAAACATTGTCAAACTTTCTGTTTTGATCAGCCATTTGGCCGCTAGAGGGCGCCACATTATTTGATGTTTTACCCGGCTCGATCACGCAGTTAAATCTGTGGATAATACTCTGCGCGGGGACACAAACCAGTTGATTGACAGCAAGAGGCGGAACAGTGGGCGGAGTCTATTGCACACCGACAATTTGACAGTGGTTTTCAATAAACGCTGCGATAATTAGTTTATCGATCCAAATTGATTGTCGCTAATTAGCTAAAACACTCAGCGGGATAGTGGCTTATAAACAGTGAAAGACTTTGTGTATTAGAATTCGGGATTTTCCGAGATCTTTTAGACAAAACCAATCGGAAATTTGGATTCGCCAGACCTTCGATGTCTGGCGAATTTGCTATGTATTTCTTACAATTTTCATTTGCCAGTTCAGGTTACTTTTCGCTTATGGCGATTTGGCGAATGGTTAACGCGAGACTAGTTTCCTATGTATGACTGACCTTGACCTTTGACCTTCTAACAAAACAAGATACTCCAGTATTGCATGGCAATACATTATGTCCCCTACTGGTCAGATGTTTGACAGTAAATGTTTTTGTTGGACCAGACCAAACAAAAGGCTATGATTTAGACAAATAAAAAAGGCATGCTACATTTCGCAACCTTAACAAAACAAGCTTGAGTATATAATCTTCCTTACAAATTTGTAAAGGATAAATCCCACTTTTTCTCCCTTTTTTTTTTTTACTCCAGTAAGTTTCCAAACATATTACAAATATAATAATACAACAAGTAATAAAAATACATACGTAAATAAATTAACATCAATTTCAAGTCATGTATTAATATAGAACTCTATTTGAAGGGAAGTAACTATCGAATATTTATTGAGTATAAAGATGATGCTTTAAGCTCCCTTATTCAGCTGTATGACTAACGACTGAATTCTGTTGCCATAACAACCACAATTTTGGCATATCACCAAAATAAAAGTATGTGCAAAATCTCCATATGCTCCTCTACCTATGTACCAAGTTTTATGACAATATCTTTTATAGTTTTCAAGTTATAGCATGATCCTATTTTGTGTGCATTTCCTTTTACTATTTTGTTGCCATAGCACCCATAATTTTGGACATAGCAACAAAATTAAATAACATGCATAATCTCGTTATGCCCCTCTACCACATGTAAAAAGTTTCATGAAAATATCTTTTATATATTTTTTAAGTTATCACAGTATCCAGTTTTCTGGACAGACTGACATGTTTTTTTTTACTATTTTGTTGCCATAGCAACCACAATTTTGGCCAAATCAACAAAATTAAATAATGTGCATAATCTCCTTATGCCCCTCTACCATATGTAAAACGTTTCATGAAAATATCTTTTATACTTTTTAAGTTATCGCAGGGTCCAATTTTCTGGACGGACTGACGGACGGACGGACGGGAAGTAAACCTATTGTCCCCTCCGGTGAAACACCAGTAGGGGAATAACAAAACTGATAGGGGATGTTGACCATTGACTGACTGATCAAAAATTCAAAATGGTTCCTCCTCTCACCAAAGGCAATGTACCTATGAAGTTTCATGTGTGTGAGTGTTACAGTTTCTAAATTATTGAGAGGAATGCCTATTTCAATTTAAGGTCTGAAATGGCCACCTTGACCTTTGACCTTCTGATCCAAAATCAATAGGTTTGCTCCTCTCATCTAGGGCAAGGTACCTATAGTTCCTCGAGTGTGGGTTTTATGGTGTTGAAGTTATCGTCCGGGAATGTGTTTTTCAATATAAGGTCATGGCGACCTTAACCTTTGACCTATTAGACCCCAAAAGTGACAGGGTTTCTCCTCTCACCTAGGGCAATGTACCTATGAAGTTTTATGAGTATGTGTTATGGTTTTGAAGTTATTGTGCGGAATGCATATTTCCATATAAAGTCCCTGTGACCTTGACCTTTGACCTAGAGGCCCAAAAACAATAGGGTTCCTCCTCTTAGCTAGAGCAATGTATCTATGAAGTTCCATGAGGATGGGTCTCAGACTTTTGAAATTATCGTGCGGAATGTGAATTGCTTGAATTGACGGACAACCCCATATGTCCCGTTGTTTTTCAAATAGGCGTATAAAAAGCTTTGTTATCAGATTTAAATAGCAGGCTTACACATTAATTTATTGGGGAAAAAAACATGTTTCCCAAAATGACAAAAGTGAGTGTTACACCAAATTGACCACTCGACAGATTTTCAAAAGAAAATACTAAATTGATCTGTACAACATATTCTCCAAATGAGGAAGACACCAGCATATAAGTGGTTGTTAAAATTATATTTATAACACAGCTTCAATGACGAACGGCCTTGTTACCTATAACCAACTATTGATCATTAAAGCTTACAGAGAAAACAGATAATGAATACTTCTAAAATTGTTTTGCCACATCAAACACAAAACAAAACAGGTGTTTTATTTAGAAGAAAATGAATATACTGTAACATTTTGCTTTACAGAATCATGTCAACCGAAATATTCCTTGCCACATCGAACACAAAACAAAACAGGTGTTTTATTTAGTAGAAAATGAATATACTGTAACATTTTGCATTACAGAATCATGTCAACCGAAATATTCCTTGCCACATCGAACACAAAACAAAACAGGTGTTTTATTTAGTAGAAAATGAATATACTGTAAAATTTTGCTTTAAAGGAACATGTCAACCGAAATATTCCTTGCCACATCGAACACAAAACAAAACAGGCGTTTTATTTAGTAGAAAATGAATATACTGTAACATTTTGCTTTACAGAATCATGTCAACCGAAATATTCCTTGCCACATCAAACACAAAACAAAACAGGCGTTTTATTTAGTAGAAAATAATATACTGTAACATTTTGTTTTACAGAATCATGTCAACCGAAATATTCCTTGCCACATCGAACACAAAACAAAGGTGTTTTATTTAGTCGAAAATTAATTAACTGAACTAATATATTACTAGTCAGAATGGAAATATTTCTCGGAAGGTACATGAAAACATAAGTTGAAAGGAATAGGGATAAATCTGGGCTAAATCTCAATGATGTCATATAATCCAGATTATATTTACTGTAAAATGGGTCACTTCGGAGTTCAAAAGTTTCTTTTATGTGCTGAACAAGTGAGAATTTCTTATATCCTACATTGATACTCGTGATGTATTCTTAACAAGAACGAGGACTAATGCTGAAAAATATAAGCCCTCAGGGCCCCTACCAGCATGTATTTTTGTAGCAAGAAGTTTGGTATTGGACAGAGGAAAACTAATGAAACCAAACTCCTTTATTGTGCATTATTTGGAATTATTATTGTGAATTAGTATTTTGAGGACTCATGCTTTAAAAATACAAAGGGCCAATAATCTAACCATATTGACACTCAACATGTCGGTGATGTTTAAACAAAAATCAAATGATTATCTTAGATGGATTCCTACAAATGATTGAAAATGTATTATCGTATCAAGGGTATACACCTACTCCAACAACTGCCCCAATCTGGAACGTTGGTCTCTTTTGCTTGCAATTTGTGCAAACTTTAGCTTCACCACTGTTAAGTATGTAAGTATTTGCCACCATAAAACTTTGTTGTTGACAACTTAGTAAGAATATTTGATCATTATTCGTTACCACCCATGCTATGTATAATGTTACTAGTACCTGTTTGATCCAGTAGTAAGCACATCTTCTGAAGTCCTCCTGACAGATCTTGCCATCCTGAAGAAAAACATTACATCAGTTGGAATCCCAGTCAACCAAAAACACACATAGAAAACAAACAACAATTCCAAGGATAAACATAAGTATACAACACCACACACATATAAGGGCTGACAACAGGCAGGGCGGTCTCTAATTTTTGAAATAGGTGGCTACTTTGATTTGACAGGTGGCTACCATTAGTGATCGAGCAAAGCGAGTGAGGTTGTTAGGGTGTCCGTGGGCATTCTCCTCCACGGATAAACATGGGGTCTATTTACATGCAATCTCCTGTTTTTGGTGCTTAAAGTCAGATTTTTTATTAATTTCATGATTCTTTCAGATGATGAAATCATAAATTCCATAACAAACCCACACAAACTGTTACTGGAAATTCAAAACAGACGGCGAATATAGCCGGCTGACGGCTATATAGATAACCCTTACAGAGGAACTGCCTTGGAAGTGTCAGTGGCAAAAAGGCTGCAGTGGGTTTAAACCAGGTCCTATGGTGCACCAAACCTCACTCATACTCTAATGGTATCCCAATAAAATGGGTGTAAATAACGAAGTCCCAGCCAGGTTATATCATCCAACAAACTAGACAGTATTAATAGGCAATATAAGAAGAACACAAAGATGATCCTTTATATATGAATATAAAATATAAAAAAAAAAGATTCGAAAACCTAAAAAACGCAAATGAAGTAATCAATGACGGCAGAATGCAGAACAACAGGAGAATAAACCATTAAGGGCTTGACAAGACAATTCTGAATTGAATTGAATGTTGTTTAACGGCTCATCAACACAGTATAGGTTATTTAGAGCCGCCCCAGAGAGAGGGGAAGGATACATAGGAATCCGGGAAGCTGCCCTACTCTTATTATCGAATAGATTCCTATGGTTCTTTAACGTGCTCGGAGGATAGACCGATACACGGGACTGCCCGGTTTACGTCCCCTTCTGAAGACTAACATCAAATGTTACCAGATTTTAAGACTTGTGAACACTCCACCATCTTATAAACCTATGTCACGGTTCAAACAAATTTGCAGTTTGCCTTTAGAAGGATTCTTAAATTAGTAGACCTTAGTTTTTGTGATTAAACTGGCTACCGTATTTGTAACATGAAGACACATTATAATCAATACTGAAAAAGGAGATCCCTTGGAAGCAACAAACACAAACAAGAGATAAAAGCAGCAGACTCGGTTTTATTGAGTCTGTTCATGAGAGGTAATGTCGAGTGTAAACACCCCATATCGCTTAAGCGATATCCTACTTTAAAGCCACAAAGATTGGGCTTGATGATCCCAAAGGACCAGTAAGTAATAACACTACTGATTTGTAGTCGGGGCGACTTTTTACGGCCGCCACACAGAACTAAACAAACGCTAGTGTGAAAAACAAAACAAAACACCAAAGTTTACCTTTACAAAACCCAAAATCTTAATGAATCATTAATGATTTTTCTATTTCATGTTTTGTCCTTAATAATAATGAAATGTATATAATCCTAATCAAGAGATCTGTTCACGGTTCAAACAAATCTCAACTTATAATGATACTCTTAACATCTCACACCACAATTAATTTTCCATAGGGTCCTAATTTATTAAAATGTTTTTGTTTGTGGCATAGAGATAAACAAAATTTACAATATGTATTCGTACTTTAATTCTTCATTGATCCAATATCTGCAATTTAAGACACAATTAACAAATATTTACCAGGTTGAACTGTTTTTAATTTCATGTTTGCGTGTCAAAATTTAGCGTAATCATATGACAAAAATACAACCCCTTGGTGATTAGATCCATGATGTGTAAAATGAGGCAGAATTAGCTAAAAATCTTATATCAACATGAATTGTTCTGTGATCTTTTCCTAAAATGCTGTGATTTAGAACCTTGTAAGGATAAAACAATGTACGCAATGGAAAGTCCTGTAAAAAGTGGAAAAGCGGACTTGTTTTTTTTATCTACCAACTTCATCTGTAGGGCACGAGTATGTAAGGGAGATAATAGCGTTGTGAGACCTTAAATACAATTTAAATGATTAACACTTCAAAATAGAAAGATTCAAGTGAGTGAAGATTAGGTTGTGAGCACTATGATTATACCTACCTTGTCTTCATCCAGCAGTGTAAAAATCCTTTGTCTGATGTCATCAGAGATCGGGTAAGTTTTAGAGGTCAATAGGTCATCCAATAGCCGAGAAAGCTCTTCAAAATTCAGCGCCCCATCCCTATAAAACATAATATTGTGCATTAGGAAATTGTATCTTACCATTTTTTAAGTTTGTATAGCTGTTTTCAAACTTGTCTCAGAACAGTGCAATAAACCCTGTAAGGAGATGTAGATATTAGGTGTAATGTCCCTTTTAACCCTTAAACCGCTACAAAATGGACTGTTCATTCTTTGAATTAAGACCATTCCATTTGTGACAAAGTGTTTTGTGCAGCCGGACATTGTAAATCCTCCTGCGAGGTTATTTGACAGGCATTTGTAGCCGGTTTTTTACAATGGACGCAAAGGTTATATAGTCGTGCTTAGCGGCCTGGTTAAAAGTTTCATAAAAATAAGCTTAGTGGTATTTAATAAGTACATGTAGCTACATTTCTACTTCCGAACTACTGACAATGTATATGCACATTTTATGAATTTTATGTATGTAAGGGGTTTAACGGCACTTTTAACAATATTACATGTACTTGTAGTAGTGAGCTAGCTATGCTCAAATTTATAGTGTGCCATACTGGAATACCATGCCATAGACACATGACATGATACCCCACCCAGTCACATTATACTGACACAGATCTGACCAGTCCTAGTACTACACTTCATATGCCGGGCGTCAAGCAAGCCAGCTATTAGTACAATTTTTATAAAAGTCTTCTGTATGACCCGGCTGGGATTTAACCCACTACCTCCTGCATATGAGGCGGATGCTTTACCATAATGCCAAAACCACGGCAACAAACTTATCTAGTTGGAGTATTTTTAAAGACATGGTTGCCATCTTGGATTTCACAGGAAGTTGAAGATCATTTTTAGATCTACTGGATATTAGGAGGAATGTCCTAACAATTGGCCCGATAGTTTTCGATGAGTAACTACAGCAAGTTTTTCTTATTTTAGTCTATGTAAAGAAAGCGAGATGATCAAAATGGCAACGCTCAGGACCTGCAGTCTAGGTGGCCGACATTGCATTGTAAACCTTCGCCTCTCACCTCTGCGGGTTCGAATCGCAATGGGAGATTAACTTGTGAGGAAGTGTCGATTCTTACGGATGGCGGGGGGTTTAGAGTACTTAGTAGTTCTACCCAGGAAAAGTGGGTGGTCCGCCTCCACCACAAAAATAAATCGATCGTCATATATAACCTTACGTGTTGAAAATGATGTAAAACACCATACAAACAAACAAACAGTTGAAACACACTATTATCTCAGTGTCAACCCTTTTTTTCAACCGCCCAGGCATATCTAAGTATTTCAAACAAACAAGAAAATATTTTAACAATATCTCTGCAGAAACTTTTCAGTGAAGAAACATTGTACGGCATTAATCAATTTCATACCCGATATGTTTATTGTCTAGTTATACCCATATTATATTTTCAGTTTGATAGATATGGCATTATTGATTACATAAGACAGCTCCAGAATGAGGGTTACACTAGTAACAGGTAGGCTTCAGCTACTAGGCGATTGTTTGACAAAAGGTGATATTGGGACTGCGACCTCAAAGGGAAATGAGGGATGAGGTTTCCCATCAGACAGAGGTGTGCAAATCCCATGTGGCATAGAATTTTGCAGCTCTATGTTGGGCGTCAAATGATTGTAATACCGGTACAATTGTAGCAGTGGCCTTTATATTAACTTGACCAAGACCATGGTCCGATAAAAAAAGAATTTATTCCATGACATATATATTCAGAGATAAATTATATTAAAAAGAGCTACAGATAGGTAGCATATTTTCATAAATACCCAATAAAAAGAGGCCCATGAGGGCCTTCATGGGCCCCATGACGCTCTACTTGCTAAAACGGCTTTTACTAGTATATGGATATCATCAATTCCCTTCAGTCCTTTCGAAGTTATGACTGTCAAGAAATGATTTTGACTAATTTAACATTTGACCTCCAAATGTGACCTTGACCTTTGAGGTACAGACAACACTGTTATGTGTGACAAACCTCATCTTGCTCACATTTTCTATATAGTTTTATCAAAAACTCTTCATTAGTTGACTTCATGATTTTGACTCATGTAATCCTGACCTTGAACTAATAAAGATATGAACCTGATTCTTGCACTCATCAAACAGTCTCACTGTGATAATAAACTGTGTGAAGTTTCATTAAATTCCGAACAGCATTTTTACACAATTTTGACCTTTGACCTCCAAGAGTGACTTTGACCTTTGAAGTAAGGACCCGAGTTGTGTATGTAACACACATTCTCATCATGCTGAACATTCCTGTTTATTTTTATCAAAATCCCGTCTATAACAAAGGTTGAGACACAAATTGATTCATATTACCTTGACCTCCAAGTGTGACCTTGACTTTAGAGGTATGAACTTGATTCTTTCCCGTGACCTCTCATCATACTGAACTTTTCTGTGTAGCTTTATCGACATCCTTTAGGAGTTATGAGTGATAATGACTGAGACACAAATGTGGTGCTACTGTGCTAACAAAGCATTATATAACTTTTTAAATAATTCAAGGGCATTACCTCTGCTGTTTCTTTTACGATGTGTCTAGTTTTCAGACTAGTCTGAGCTTTATTGATAATACAACCTGCCAAAGATTGATCAAGATCAGATAAAAAATGAAGGAGCTTTGAGCGTGCTAACGAAGCAGAATACACTACTTTTCAATAAACCAGGGGCCATTATAAACGCTGGTGTTACTAATCCAATCTAGATGGTTTTCGAAAAAGTCCAAGCTGACATCAATATCAACAATAAACAAAGTTTCGTAAAGATCAAATACAAAATGAGTGTTCAGATGAACAAATGAGGCAGAATATATAATCTTTATATAAATCACGGGCTGTATTGTGTGTGTGTGTGTAGTTCGAAGGTTTATAGACCGTCCGCCAACTAACACGTCGAGGAAGCCCTGACGCGATGGGCACAATAGTCCGGTCTTTTCTAGATGTGTATGTAGGTTGATCTGGTGCTGCTGTGTTGCTGTGTAGTCGCTTCTCTTGTAGGTATGTAGGTGGATGTCGCTGTCGCTCTGTGGTTGTCGCTGTGGCGGTGAAGTGGGGGGTCTGGAACGACGTCTAGGTGGTGCTGCCTACGCTACTGGACGATCCCCTTTAGGGCCACACCCATCACAGTATGACCCCTGCGCCGCACACACCGCCCGATGGCCCTAAACTCTGGTATTATTAATCAGATGTATCTGGTTTTCAAACTTCTTTGAGCTTTTATCAATATCAACATCAATATCAACAACCTCTTCAAGATTGGTAAAGATCAAATTTATACAAAATAAAGACCTGTGTTATTGTTAACAAGGCAGAATGCAATCTCGTTAAAATCAGACCCTTCATCACTCTATGATACTCTAACACTACAAGGATCTGACTACAATGTATTGCAGGTCACGTTAGATTGACCTTACTATTAGCCAATCAGATTTCAGCCTACAGAATTGCTCAGGTAATTGAAAGAGACTAACTCTTAGCTTATAAAACACAAAATAATTGCATTGACAAACATAATACACCAACCATAATTGAATATTTACTTAAAAAAAAATAAAGAAAAGATTGTTTGACGAAATTTAATACCGGTACAATTTTTTTACCGATTCGTGGGATTGAACCCACTAAAATGACACTCGTGGGTCACACTTGCAAGTCATCAGCCGAGTTCGCTATCAACTGAGCTAAGCGGGCCAGATGTACTGTCTTACTATTAAGAGTACTAATGCTAATGTAATAATTTCGGTGGAATATATATTTTCAAAACACACATGGCAGTGCCCATGATTTTCTTTTCGTATCTTGATATAAAACATGCCATTTACCAGTAGTGCATTTCTTTGAATTTATCGTGCAATCCACAGCAATAACACACAAAGACTATCTTTATTCGGATATCGATCTATGTGCTTTTAAATGGATTTCGTTTGTTCAGTTCACTCAAGCGTTATCTGAAGTGCATATGAAACGTGCAATTTCATTGGTTGAATTTAGTTGAACTTCTCATGAATATTGATTAGATGAAAGGTCGATCTGACATGACCTACAAAAGAGTGTAGTCAGATCCTATAGCGGAGAGTATCAAAGAGTAATTAGGATATGATTTTAATGAGATTGGGCAGAAGTAGCATTTTAAGTAACACAGGGGCCATAACTCTAGTGTTACTCTAGTGATCTGGCCGTTTTTCAAACTCAGTCAAGCTTTCATTGATATAAGGACACTGACAAAGTTTCAGAAAGATCAAACTAAAAATGACGTCCCTATCGTGTTAACAAGGCAGAATATAACATTTTGCAATAAATCAAGGACCAAAACTCTGGCGTTACAACTTACTTGTTTGATATAGTTAGTTTTCGACCTTGTCCAAATTTTCATTAATATTAAGAATCTTGCCTAGTTTGGCAAAGATCAAATACAGAATAAAGGTGCTAGAGTGTTAACAAGCAGGGTTCCGGAAATACGGTTGCCCGACGCCCCGGGCAAGTGGATTTTGTGTGCGGGCAAGTGACCTTCGCAAATCTGGTTGCCCGCCACTTGCCCGACGGACATTTCCATTCCAGAACAAATCAAGTGACAAACTAGCCATATCAGAATTTCATTTTGATAACTGAATAAAACTTCCCGCTGTTTTTCGCCGCTAGCGATTGTTAATAAGATCAAACAACTTCCGGTACAAATCAACAATCTCGCCCCAGGCAGCTTAATTTGTGGCATTATTTCAATAAACAACCTAATTAACCCACACGCGCATTTCACACCGTTTGAAAACAACAATCCTGACACGACCGTCAGACGTGTGTCCATCGGCCAATGAAATCGCGGCAATTATGTGCGTGACCTTCCAATCATAAATTCAGAAATCTCTGAACGTCATTTGGACCTTCCACCAATCAAATCAGGAAACTCTTTCTTAATTTTCAAATTTAATGTGTCAAAATAATGATTGACAGACCCACGTGACGTTAGGTTTTTGTTAAGATAATTTTGCCGAAGATTTTTTCGTAACGAAAATACATTTCTTTTACTCGAAGCACTCGTTTACCAATGCGCTTTTATGAGGTATTTGGTGTATTTCATTGATATAATCTGTAATTAAACGTATACGGAGGTGCATACTACACAAATAAGTTGCATAACGTAGCGATATGCGCATGTCATGGGTTTTCGCGATTTCAAAACCAATCACGGAACTTTTTCTCAAGTTCTGAACTTTCGCTTTTGATAAACAAGGTTACTGCTACTACTTCTTAAACAATTCCTAGGGACCCCCTATTCATGCCTCTTGCTTTCATATAATTCCCTTTAGTTAAAATACAAAGCCGTAGGAACGTTACCATGATTGCAGAAATTGGGGGCCAAGTGAATATTTTTAATAACGTTTTTTGTCTTGTTTCTTTGCTTGTCGCACATTTAAATGAATACAATAGCTTCTTTTTTTTCTGTCAACTGGTTAATTGTACACACTGTGACATTAAAAGTTCCATACACTAGCTGCCAAGCATTTTTTTTGGATGGTCATCAAAAAATGATGGGGTTGCGTGTGTGGTGATTGGTGGGGTGGGAGGGCGTAATAAAATGAGGTTGTATACTGTCTCATCATTTTATAATTTAAGTAACACAAAGATGTAATAGACACAAAAGAAGAAAATGCAACCATTTGATTTTTTTATATGAATAAATACAATGTATTAACTAATTCATAAAATACATTCTCCCTTCCTTTTCTAACTAAGTATAATGGTCCAAGTTATGCGGCGGTCCGTCCCGTTTAACACGAATAATGGTCAGCGCCAATTTTTGGGGCAATTACGTGTTCTTAAATGTGGGGCAAGTGACATTATGGGCAGGGCAAGTGACATTATGGGCAGGGCAAGTGTCATTATGGGCAGGGCAAGTGACATTATGGGCAGGGCAAGTGACTTTTGAAAATATTTCCAGAACCCTGAACAAGGCAGAACATGGCATTTTTCAGTAATTGAATTGGGTTTGAAAGGCGCCCCATCACATGGCTCCTGACAGGAATGAACGGAGAATGGGCCTAGAACCTTCTTACAAGTTGGTGCAAATTCTATAGTAGACTCTACATTTATGATCATTGATGGAGCCACATTTCCACGTTGGTATAGACCTTGAATGAGCATGATAAAAAATGACAAAATGAATATGAATGGGGAAGGGGTGTGGTGGTGGGGTGAGGGGGGATGGTGCGGTGGTGGTGGGGGGATCCTTACTCCTCTGTATGTGACAGTGTGTTTGTGAGATTGCAGTGGTTGTATTCTACCCCGGCAACCACACGGGGAGCATTTTTCAGTAAAACAAGGACCATAACTCTGAAGTTACCAATCCAATTTTGCTTTTTTTTAACTCATCCAAGCTTTCATTGATAAAGACACTGACAGAGTTTGGTAAAGATCAAATTAAAAATGAAGTCCCTATCATGTTAACAAGGCAAAAGTTAACAAACGGACAATGGATGGATAACTTGCCATTCCATGGAGCTAAAAACTGTCAACATACTCAATTAAAATCAGAAGCATATATGCGTACCAATAAAGAAATCAATAAATTAAGACAAACATGATAAATTTTGATGGCGTATTGTATTTATCATTTGCCCTATAAAAGATAACAACTATCAAGGCAGTACATAATTATGCGCTGTCCGCTCCCTGAACCCTAACCCTAACCCTAACCGTGACGTAACAAACATTTTGAGATTTTGCAACTGGCTAGGCATGTAACCGATTCTCAACTTTATTTGTTTTTCCAATCTCTACCAGGGTTGTCATTCTTTGCTCTCACTTGTTACGTTTAGATTTTTATTGCATTTTTGGACTTTTCATTTGTTTCATTTATCCAATTGATGTATAGGCCGGTCCTATATGGCTTAATAGTACATGTAGCTATGCCGATGCAACTACGGTACCTTTTATACTGATTATTTACTAAATAGAAACAAGATATTTTGACAGAATTCAATAGCAGTACAGAAAAAAAAGGACCACTTCATGGGATTGAACTCCAAACCCACATTAAAATTAAACTTTCGACCACTTCATGGGATTGAACTCCAAACCCACATTAAAATTAAACTTTCGGGTAAGATAAATACACTGTTACAAATTTGGTGGAAATCTGGAAGTCAAAAACAAAGCTTCCATATGCTAAAAAATTGGTGGAGAGAGTGGATGGGATGTGGTTATAGATATGTCTGTTTGAAACTATTATCAGAGTTTATTAAAAGATGTGTCTTAAAACAACTACTGGTTAGGGGCCACTTTCCGCCCAAGCCCAATTTCCGTCATTCTCATTTAAAAACTGCACTGCAAATTATAATATTTACACAATGTTGTTTATTGACAGTCGTTTAGCACTGAAGATTGAAAACAGAAGAAACAACCAAAATATAAATAAGCAGTACAAAAACGAAAGGGATGTCTCTGAAAAGTGTGTTTGCTTTCTAATATGGTGTTGAGGATGCGCACATACCGCCACACAATAAATTATTAAAAAAAATAACACTGTTATGACGTCATATTTTTATCACACTTAGCGGTGGCAGTTTAAATCTACCATGATAATATAATTTAACCAAATAGAGGCCAAAGAGAGGCAACTCGTAAAACCTGTATCTATTTGATTTGCACATAGTTACCCTTTGCTTTAATGTAAAATTGACCTCGTGGAAAATATTACATTGAGGTTACCAGGTGCATTGTTATAGCGATCAAGGTGAATGATGGAACAATGCAGACATACAATTTTTACAACGAAATTGTTGAATAGACTTGCAAACATGTTTTTAATTTACACTTCGATAATTTATATAAAACAAAACTTTTTGTGTCCAGTTTCCAGGCAGAGGTAGTCTATTAGAAAGTAGAGTAAAAATTGTCAGAAATTACAGTGATTTGTCTGAAAAATTAGTCTATGTTTAAGTAAGTGACGGAAAGTGGCCTCCGACCGGTAATGGAAATGTCCTTAACACAGAAAGTCAGCGAGATATTTAATGTGCATATGATATGGCTCTTCCTGTACATGATACCAACGGCTTTACATCGCATCTGAAGAATGGCATGCTTTCACAGTACTTTGCTGCCCGAAAAGGTCAAGTGTTTGAAAAACTCGAAATGTGACCTACCGAGAATCGAACCCGGGACCTCTGCATCAAGAGGCAACTATGCTTTCTACTCAACTCGTTGGACTGCATAAAAAAACATAACATATTGGCCAGGGGCGCAGCTGACCAGAAATGCATATATAGGCCCAACAAACTAGGGGATCCGGGGAAAGTCCAGACTCTACTGTGCCCATCGCGTCAGGTATACCTTGACGTGTTCGTTGGCGGACAGACTATAAACCTTAGAACTACAAACACACACACACGGGGGATCCGGGGGCATGCTTCCTGCCTCTTTTTTTTTTAAACTTAGCTATGCAATGGTACGTTTTTGCGTATATCTGACAGAGCACTTGCGTGGTATTTGAAGAAATATTGTTTCGATAAATTTGAGAATCAAAATTTGAAAAAGTTGAATTACCTACACTGTAAATTAAAATAAGAAACAAATGTTGACCCGTAACCCCCCTACCCACTCTAGCTTCAGTTTTTATTGCATTTTTGGGCTTTTCATTCTATTTTACTTTTCAAAATGTCTGAAAGGACCACCCTCTCATTCTTTCTACCTATACTGCAACACCCTCTTTTGATGATTATGTGAAGGTTTCTTGGGTAGAACCAGGACTAAGCAATTCATAACTTTCACATGACATCATCAAAATAATTTGACCAATCAGTGATCAATAAAATAAAAGACCACATTCTGGTAGGCGGTAAACTCGGTGTTTATCGCTGGTGCTCAACTGACTTTAGCCGTTTATTAACTAGTTTGTAGTGATAATTATATTAAAAGTTTTGTTTTGTGTGTACATCAATGTATCTTCTTTTGGTGTTGTCTGATTTCAAAACACCACTATGGATACATTTAATTTAAATCCTGGTCTAATATTTTCATATAGAGATTGAGGATAAAGTCCAAGTACCTTTATTTTCACCTGGAGAATATCTCGACCTACCGGAAGTTGACCAGATGTGAAAGTTATGAATGTGGATTAATTATCTTGCTCAAGGATAAATAACATGGCCATGGCGAGTATCGAACCCCCAGTCCTGGGTAGAACTACTGTAAACCGCTCGTAAGAATCGGCACTTTCTCACTTAAAATTTGAGCTCCAAGTGGGATTCAAACCTGAATTAGAACCTGAGAGGTTGAGAACTTACGGTTTCAAGCTCTGCGCCTTATACTCTCTCCAACACGAAAGAGGTTTCGAACCAATTTCAAATTGAAATACAGTAATGTCAGTATCATACTATAAACAGTAGACTTATCTTAATATGATTCTCGATAAAACCTACACATTTAATATTTGTCCACAATAAAACCTTATGTTCGCCTGGTCTCATTGTTTGTTGCTGATTCTGAGACTGAGATGATGTCCATTTTAATTTTTGAAGAAAAAATAGGCCTTCAAAAGGTAACGTTTTTTATAATGTTTTTCACTCACCTGTCCTCATCATAAGCTGAAAAACACTCTGAACAGACGGCGTCTGTTGAATCTATTTCCTTTACGACAAAGGCTGGAAATTTTTTGACATTTGCCATTTCCTTTGAAGTTCGACTGTTTACATTATAATCGATTCACGGAATTAACCGAACGGATTTAGATATGAGAATATATCTAAAAATCCAATGTATTCCGAATTTTACGGAAATTACCGACTAAATTTGACTGGTTCCATGTGTTAGCGTAACATTTTATAGCAATTTTCTCAAAGTTTTAGATACAGTCCGCAGCAAAACCGAAAGTTGGAACTTGGAGGGAAGTTCAGCTCGAAACAAAAGCAAAATGTCCAGCTAATTAACATGTATTAAGTTATTTTATTACTTCTGTTATGTTTTATATTGCTTTATCTATAACATAAGTATTGTCGCTTCTGACGACAATATGTATTTTTTCTTATAATAGCATGTGTTTTCGCCGTTTGTAAATTCAGGTTGCGGGTTTTTTTTCCAAGAAAATTGGGAGAAGGCTCCCACTCCAAGCAGCAGGATTCTGGTTAAAAAAAGCGCAAATTGCCAAGATCGAGGACTCGACGCGAGGGCACTTCGGAGCGAGCTTATGAGGACTCGCTTTGGCACACACGGCTTGAATTTTTAAGGTTCTACATATGACTAACAATTTAATATTTTTGATAATTTTTTATTCAAATACATATGTGGCGGTTTTAAAAGCAATAACAACCTTTTTCTGTAAACAACATCACCTATCTTCGTTTTACAGTGCATAATAAGATGCATCATCCGGTTACTGAATTTGAAAATATATGTCACTGGTTCTCAGCTTACCTTAATTAACTTATGTTTAAACCGGTACCCATGTTATAAAAGTTGGTCGGGTTCCAGATTATAATGTTATTTAATACATAGAGGTTAGTAAAACCATCTCAACCTGTCACACGAACTTCCAGTATAAATACCCGTCATCTTATGAAATTGAGAGAAACTGTTTAATTATCCCGACAGGACACTTCGCCATTAATAAGGTATATAGTACATGATTACTTACAATCGTTCTATAGTTAATGCAGCTATACAGATAGTTAGTATACGTACCAGAAGCCTCTTGCGTTGTAAAAGACTGTCCGCTCATCAAGCACACGCGTCATCTGCTATAGAACACTTACCTGTAGCAAATACCTCGGTATACTGTCATAGTAAAACACGGCTCATTTGTTGGCCTCATTTGCTCGCTGAACGGTACTTGCGTATTGGCTCTTTTGTCAATTGGCTCTTTTGTCAATACAGCGTTCAGTTGACAATCGCTCGTTGAACAGCTCGTTTGTTCAGCTCATTTGTACTATACATTGTGGCTCTTTTGTTAAAGGCTCATTTGTCATAGTACCTTCCCGTGTGCTTGTAGCTCACTTGCTACTAGTAGTATAGCTCGTTTGCTATTAGTACTATAACATACAAATACGTATGTGATTGCTCATTCACTCTCATAGACGCATATCTTTGAACAGGTTAAACACCACCAAAAGCACGTCAAGTTTAGTTTACAGAACGTTAGGCATTGTCCCCGTTCGCACCCTTCGTACTTGTGCAAACTACAAATGCTCATTTGAATACATTGCTCGATCTCCAGCAAGTTATCTGGAGCTTACCCATAAATAATCAGTGTGTATATATTGTTTTGTGTTGATTCACTTTGGGAGTTATTAATCAATCAACCAATCATTTTTGTTTTGGAGCCGTTCTGTGCTCTGTCTGTAATTGAGAACAATTATAATACTCCTAATCATCGACGCACGTTACACATACATATATATATATAATTTCCTCACCCCCGCCTCACCCCACCTCAAAAGTCGGATTTTTTTAAATACATATTTCTGTGTTGTTTTGCTCAATTCTTACACATATCTATGTTGTACACTATTGTACACCCCCTGCCTCCCCTCCCCCCACTAGAAACTGGATTTTTTTGTATATATACACTATCTATATATATCGGCAGGGAAAATCCTGCCGCGCATGCGCAAAACTGTCTAGTTTACAATCACTTCCTATTAGACAACACTCGCTACGGTGAGGTTTGAATTTTGTCATTTGGCGTGGGTTTTCAGCGTATTTTGGCGTGGGTTTTCATTTTGATTTTGTTTTATAATTTTTTTCTACTTGCCCGATCGGACAATCAGGATTCAGAATCAACTTGTCCGGATCCAAGTCTGGGTTGCCAAAACCTATCGGACAATGCCTAATGTCGAGCCTTGCACTGGGGTCAAATTTGGCTCTGCCCCTGGGTCACATGTCAAACTTGGTTTGAGTGTTTATATTAATGAAAGTTTGATTTATTTTAAAGCTAGCCAAACTTGAGCCAAATACATCCCTCCCACTGAAATAACAAGATCATCTGATGGTAGCTAGTAATGAGATGAAGTAATCTGATTGATTTATATCACATGGCCAGGTTATTAAAAGTAATCATTGATATACCAGGGTTCTCCACAGGCCATTTAAGCATAGCGGAGCCGCTGCGCTTGACTTCCAAAATCTTACATCCCGCGGTGCCTAAACTGCGCCGCTATGCTTAAAAACCAGAGCGCGGTGCTTTGATCTGAAGGCAAACACCGCCTTTAAAAATCCTTATGCGCACCGTACACAAATTCATAAACTCGCGTCAAACAATACACACAAGTAACACGTGACTGATCTATGCAGTATGCAGAACGTGCGATAACACGCTGTGTGATTAGTGGATTGTTGACAACAAATTGCAATTATCACGAGTTGATTGGATTATGTCGGGTTGTTGTGGATTAATCAGTAATTGGGATGGGAGAATGTAACTTAAAGCAGTTGAACTGGAAAGTTTGTTAATATTGGCAGTTTGTGTATCGGCTCACGTGTTTTGTTCAAGACGGAAATGAAAGATGTGATGTGCAAGAGTGTGTTTGTTTTGCGCAAGTAAGTATAATTGTTTTGATTGTCATTTGATTTAAGTTTGTGCGTTAATAAATAAAATAAATAGCAATTTTGGGATAATATCTGGTCATTTGAAAAAAGAAAAGAAGAAATGAAGGTAGTTTATTTATCTGTTTACTTCAAAGCTTGTCAATATTTTGAAAACAAAAATACTAGAAATTACTTACAAAATAAAACAAAAATAATTCAGTTATTACTATTATTAAGCGTGTTGGTCTATTATATATTTATAATATATTAAATTATTTATATATATTTCTTCAGACCTTGGCCCGCCACTTTAACCAGGATGAAGATTAAATGATGATCGAGTGGAGACAAGTGAGGGAGGTTACAAAGAATGACAGAGAGCTACAGGAGTCTCACCCCAACTTGTACAATATTGCAGCTGTTGGTCTGCTTCTTCCAACATCAACAGCAGATTGAATTAAGACAGCACAGGTCAACTCTGTGTAACAGAGTTCTCAATGCACTGCTGGCAGTAACAATGCAGGGCCCACCTCCATCAGTTTGAATATGACAGGGCAGTGGAAGAATGGCACATGGCCAGACCAAGAAGGTCAAGCATCTGAAAAGGAACTGCTAGCTAATATGTACGAGTCAAGACATTGAATGGGCTAACTTGTGTTGGATTTATTTGAGTGCTAAGGTTATATTTTTTAAGTATTATCAAATGTGCTGTTTTATTTCCAAGGATGAATATTGTGTAGTTGATGGTATTATATGTGTGCATGATGTGTTGATGTATATGTTGTATTATTGTGTATAAACTTATAATAAATCTTTGTATGTTTTCTTCTTCATCGTGTATTAAAACATGGATTATTTATTATTGTTTATTGTATGTATTTCAGATGCTGCATGTTGTGTTGATGTGTGTTGTATTATTGTGTATGTATTATTGTGTATGAACTTATTTTAGTTAATATTTTTATGAGTTTTTTTTTTAAAATAAAAGTCTTAAAACATGGATTATTTATTATATTGTTTATTATCATAAATATATAATTATATATGGCTTCCTACCATCACTTATATCACACAAAAGAGTGCCTCACCGTCAATACAGGCAGTTACTAAAAGCCAAAAAAAATCGAACACAGGAGGGGGTTTTCCCCTCCCGTACCCTCCCCCAGCACGCGCTAAATGCCACTATGCTTGAAAATAATCCTGTGGAGAACCCTGATATACAATTCTACATTTCTTGTATATTACATTAATTTTATTACTATATTATACACACCTGCTAATATTACACCCAGTCCAGCCCTTTTGTCCCACTATAAAAGTCAATGCCTTAAAATGGTACATCTTTTTTTCAAATCTACTATGGTGATGAATTTCAAAAATACTATCTAGTAGATATTCGAATTTATCAGGGGCACAGATTAATTGTTTTGGACTAGGAGCCAGCTGGAAATGAAATTCAGGACACATTTTTGTGCACCTAATTTCAAATTTGAAAGGTCATGGTCAATCAGGCGTAAAAAAAAGTATGTCTGAAAAATATTAGGTCTCGAACAACACGCGAACTCGTACCTTTTTCCAGGAGTATACTTAGTTTTTTCCACACATAAATTTTTTCACCTAATTTACATATTAAGTTGTTCTCCTTTTACATCTCGTTTCCAAGTGTAATAATAGTTCAAACATAGTTTTTCACACATACTTTTTGTCTCGCCTTTTTCCACTGAAAAGTATGTGTGAAAAAGTAGGGATCACTTTCTCGCCATCAACAGTTGGTTAAAGTCCCCCCACCACCCCCGTGAAAAAATAGGGATCACTTTCTCGCCGTCCCACCCAATAAAAATTTAAAGATGGATATATACACCTTACGACCCCAAAAAAACAAACCTCGTTGTGAATGAACAAAACCTCAGAAGGGGAAACAGCCCGTGGCGGTGACCTTGTTTTAGAGTGTACGTTTTTTCCAGGCGTACTTTTTTCGGACATATTTTTTTTCCCACACGGCTGATTAACATGTAATTTGGCTCTTTTTACGTCTCGTTTACGTTAAAAGTATGCTCTGATTTTCCTAACAGAACATATAGAATAGAGTCCGGGCGTATTTTATCTTATTATTTCGTCTGATTTCCGGGTGGAATGTTTCGTACAGGCTGTACTCAATACTTGCCTATTTAAAACAGTCTATTAAATCATTTTAGAATTATTCTATATTTAGAATTTTATGATTCTTGGTTTCATTGAGATACACAGTCTTTAATATCTGTTTCTCACAGCAATTTAAATGTTCAGTCAATTCTCAGAGCACACGGAGTTGCATCAGTTATGATATTGTGTATACGTAATATTTATAGCATAATTTTTCGAGTATATGCAATTTATACTGCTTTATAGTGCAGCATAAATTGCATACGTGAAAAATAATCGCATACGAGAAAAGAAAATGTTTTGAACCATAGCCATTTATTCAAGTACGCCCATGCAAGAATTTTAGGGCGTTGCAGTTTTCAGTAAAAATAACAGCTTGATCCAATCAAGAAATAACATTATCACGCGGCATGAGCATGACCCATGTTTTGATTATTGCAGCCAATCGCTTGTGTTTATTAGGCCATCCTTAAAAAATTGTTGGTTTGCAGTGCTCCGACCCAGCATTTTTGAGGTGGGTAGGTAGGTAGGTTTTTTGTTTGTTTTTTGTTGACTGAAAGACTGCTGACAGTTGAACATTTCTAAAATGGACTAAATGAATAAAAAATTGCCCATCTAAGAGAACATATTCTACTTCAGATAACAGCAAGTCTTCTGTTCCCCATGCATACATGTATATTACCATGCGTACATTCATATTACCATGCGTACATTCATATTACCATGCGTACATTCATATTACCATGCGTACATTCATATTACCATGCGTACATTCATATTACCATGCGTACATGTATATTATTATATATTTTTTATTTTAATTTGGTACATATTTATAATATATATAAAAACATACCAAAACTCATTCTACAAATTGTTAACCTTGACATATATGTTTTGTTTATATGTATCAGAAAATATGTATTAAGATATATATCTGAATAAATGGGTTATCAGAAGATAACTGGGAAAAAAACACACCAAAAAACAAAAAGAAAACACCAAAAAAAAGAATAAAAACACCAAAATAAAGTTTGAGTCGCGGCCATTTGTATGAGTCGGTCGCGCACTGCAAACCAACAATTTTTTAAGGATGGCCTTATTGGGCAAATACAATGCCAAGGAGTGCTGTTTTGGTAATGGTTTTGTCGTTCTGATTAACAGGTTGTGTGTAAACATTCTGATTCTGATTGGTTCAGTGATAAATATTGGAACAATGAAACCAGTTACATTCTCAGAACTCATTGAGGTTTTACTTGACATTCGTAATGAGGTTCTTGAAATCCAGAAACACAAAATTCTAATAATAAAAAATTCTAAAATGATTTAATAAAACTATTTCCAACGAGTTTATATTAAGTACACACATTTTCGAGACAATGAACATCATACAAACAAATTCTCACAACTTACATTGTTTGTCCATCTCTCAACACCGAACAAAGAAAATATGCATTATTATCTTGTTTTTAACAATTGAAAATTGTTGTTTAAACATTGCATTGCTTTAAGTAACGTAATTGTTGTTTTGCATGTTTTTCTGACATTTAAGATCGTTTAAAGTGGTGTCCTAACGGTTGAAGGGTGCGATGTTAAGAGTTCCTGATAAGAAATTTAATACTTCCTCCACAACCAATCAGCACTGAGTGTTTAATTAACTATGTTAGATTTAAATAATGAAAGCTGTTTTTTTTTGCATGTTGGAGATCTCCTCTTTCTTCCTTGCACAAGGTTTTAAAAAGATATACTAAAGGCCAAAAGATTTGCACGGTACATAAAATATAGCAAAATTCCTTCTAAACTTACCCACTTTTAATATTTTTAATCGTACGTATCAAACCGTGAAGTGATCAATTGTATTGAAAACTGGGTTACAATGTTTAAGGCGATTGCTTTGGATTACGACAGCTAATGATGAATGTAAAAATTGAAACCATTTGAAAAATATGAAATATATAAAGAACCATGCAAATCTTTTGGCCTTAAGTATATATGTAATTGTGTTAATAACAGACTTTAAACCATGAATCCAAAAAAATAACCTACATGTTTTAATTGTTATAATCTCTGTCTTTTATTTATTGTAGCTGTAGATTATTACAATGGCTTCCAGTAAAGCGATGACGTCATTGATGCAATCCCTAGATGGCGAACTCATCTGTGGCGTTTGTTTGGAGTTCTTCAAAACGCCGGTCCTGCTACCATGTGGACATAACTTCTGTAAGGCGTGTGTTGTCAGCATCATGGACACTGGTGACTCCTTTAGTTTCATCGCGATTGGTCCTCCAAATTCTTTTAATTGCCCAGTTTGTCAGGCAAATATAAACATACGAAGATACGGAATAAATGAGCTAACGGTAAATCGCACCCTGGAAAGCATTATTTCTTTATATAAGACGCATGCCCCTGTGGATATTTTTGACAGTGCCTGGAACAAGGATATTGAAGTGATTATTACGGAGTGTGATTTACACAAGTTACCGCTGGACCGGTACTGTGATAGTTGTAACGTTTCTGTATGTGAAAAATGTGTGGAGGAGAAGCATCATGGTGGGCAGAAGGTGCGACACAGGGTAGAGCCTCTAAAGCAGGTGGCTATAACCTGTCAGGTGGGTAACATGTAGGCAGTGAATGTAACATTGTGAAACTATGACAATTGTCAATAAAATCCAGGGCTTTTTTACCTTACGTTACAGATGCCTTTAATGTGCCCCTTCCCAAATGAAAATGTGCTTTGTCCCAGTCGAAGGCAGCAATCTCTCAGAATTTGAGAAGAAGCATAAATTCTGCAATTTGGTCCAGTTACTAGAGGATATGCTAACTGGATAGATGTAAGTAGACTGGTCCAGTTACTAGAGGATAATGCTGACTGGTATAGATGCAAGTAGACTGGTCCAGTTACTAGAGGATATGCTGACTGGTATAGATAAAAGTAGACTGGTCCAGTTACTAGAGGATATGCTGACTGGTATAGATGCAAGTAGACTGGTCCAGTTACTAGAGGATATGCTGACTGATATAGATGGAAGTAGACTGGGTCAGTTACTAGAGGACGCTGTCTGTCAAGTCATTTCTGACTCTGGGCCTTTTCCCAATTTTTTTGTGAGAAAAAGCCCTGAAATCAATTCACATAGACAACTTTAAGGCCAAACAAAATAATATGTGTGGTTCAGGTAACCCGACCGACCCTATTTATTTACCGCCGAATCGCCGACCCTATTTATTTTTTTCGGGTTGAGAACGTTCGGTAAAGAGTACGAAACACCGCGAAGTACGAAACGCCGCGAGTACGAAACAACGCATAATACAACATGGCGGCGACCGTGTTCGCGTTTACTTTCGAAAGATGTATTCACGGCCCGGAAAAAAAATATGATGAAGGCAGTCGTAAACCAAGCTACATTGATCGATATATTTCAAGAAAATCACCACGATTCTGGCTTAAAAACCAGTTCATTTCAGCAGTGTTTCGCCTATAAGAATATGGGAGATGGAAGTCCCTTCGAGTAGCAATGCAAAACCCGATAGGTGGCGCCGCGTAAGCTATATTTAGAATTTAGGAATATCCCAACCTGGAGTTGGGTACGTCAAATTACGCATCTTTTAAGTGCTAAGACACTAAAAAGTGGAACTTTTTATGTTGAATATAGGAAGAAAACACTGCATACATTACGTAATTGACCTCACGGCTTTTGTTATTTATTGGTAGATGAAAAATAAATGGAAGCGAAGTGCGGTTTTTGGAAGTTCAGTATTAAATCGGATGATTACGCTCTAGTTCATGTACAAATAAAGTACTTCAATAATTAATCTTCAATTTGTTTTATATTTAATCTCACAAAAAATGACGTACTCGTGGTGTATTTGCGCATTTTTCAACACCTGCTAACATCAGAAAAGACAACTCTTGTCATGTGACTGTAATGCGCATGCGTGGTACTACAAACATGATCGTCTTTTTCGAGTCTTATTTCGGACTAGAAACTTGTTCCCACTAATAATTCTCATGAATTCTTTAGTGAAATAACACTTTAAATATTTCATACACATGTTATCATTCATCACGAAAGAACTTTTGGCTTTTTTAGGCTAATTTACTCATTTTTCTGAATTGTTCAAATTTGACCTTGACATTGTCACGATAAGTCATGTAGGCCATCTAACGCGAGTACTCATTTGTTTACATAGCAAAGATGACGGGTTTAACACCAACTTGTGAAAATAGTAGCACATATTTAAAAGAAAAAGGGAAAGAAACATTCATTTGACACATTACTTTGTAAATAAAGATCTGCATGACTTCATTGCAAGGAAAAAACAATATTTATCAGCTAGGTTGCTTTTTTCAGAAAAATTGATAAAAAGGCTTATTCATTTTGGCAATTGTTGGACACAAAAAATATTTTTTTTGCATGTGGGGTGGTTCATAAACTTACTTTTTTTTCCTCAATGGACTATTTTGATGATACTATTTAGAAAATACTAATCAGTTTCCCAATATTTTCTCATTTGAAAAATGCGTTTGCATTGCTACTTCGAGGTATTTTTTAAACATGTGACACAATCATGAACATATTTAAATAAAAGTGAGGCCGTTTTCTTTCAACTATGTACGTTATTAAGGGTGAAATATTATAATAAATTTTAATAGTTTAAATATCAATGTTCTCCAGAAGTGGATGGGACACCGTTCTTGTCAATTTCTTTTTAATATATTTCACTTTCAAAAAGGACTTAAAAACAGATATGTGCATTTTTATTTTAGTCAAATGAATTTATTTTGCTCTGACATGCTACATTTATTTAAAATATTGTCCTGGTTGTATAAAGAGCCAATAACCAAACAAACATATTAAGCAAAGTATTACAAAAGTATTAAAACACTGTGTTTTAACCTATTTTTGGAACGTGTCGAGAGAAAAAAAAAAAAAAAAAAAAAATCCCTACCTACCTACCCTATTTTTTTCCCCAATGTTACCTGAACCACACATATTATTTTGTTTGGCCTAACATGTAATAAGAAATTTACTTAAAAAATACTATCTTGAAAACATAGAATTTTTTGTAATTTGTTGTTTAAAGGAAATAGCAACGCTTTAACTATTTAGAGATCTTTTAATAATATAAATCTGTTAATAAAACTATTGTGTTGATCACATTAACCTTTGAACAATTACATGTAAGTTGTGTTTCAATTATTCAGACTGAGATAGCAGACATACTGTCTGAGATCAAGAAGAAGACTATTCCACTAAATGACAGGATCCAGTTACTGGAGGACATGCTAAATGGTATAGATGTAAGTATACTGGTCCAGTTACTACAGGACATGCTGACTGGTATAGATGTAAGTAGACTGGTCCAGTTACTACAGGACATGCTGACTGGTATAGGTGTAAGTATACTGGTCCAGTTACTAATGGTATAGATGTAGTATACTGGTCCAGTTACTACAGGACATGCTGACTGGTATACTACTGGTCCAGTTACTAAAGGACATGCTGACTGGTATAGCAGGGTTCGACACTAACGCTAGCCCGAGGCTAGTCACTTTTGAGAAGGACTAGTAAAAACTCACAGTTGACAAGCCCGATGGGCTAGTTGTTTTTATTATTTAAATGTCGATTTTAAATGATCTTATACGATCCTGATGTCGAAAATTGCCAAATCATTTCAATTTTTCGCTATTCAAACTCTTCAATATCGTAATGTAAAGTAGGATATGATATAGACCAAGACAAGCACCTGCAAATGTGCAAATGTATAGGTGTGTCAAATTACTCCTCACTGATTGGCCATTTTTTCTTTGATGGAGCAAAATGCTGAAAGTAACCCGCATTTTATACATATCGCCACATCTTTTTTCGTAAAGACGCTAGCATTTCTATCACTATATTAATTTCTAAGCATCTTATTGACATTATAAATGTGAACTTCACATTGTAAACAAACGTGGCGATATTTAAATACGGAACTGTCTCCATCGAAACAAACGAAAAACAGAATAGGAAAAGCATCATCAGCAAAAAACCCAACATGATTCAAATAAACACATACGTGTATTTTAGCCATCGTGTAAGTGCCTACAGAGTCCTTTTCCCAGTCTTGGGGAAGGGGCCTTTTGCCTTAAATTGGGGGAAAAATCCATAAATGGGGAATGAAACTTCTAAGGTAAGTCTGCATGACTTTAAAAGAAATTTGATTATAGAAAATGCTTTATACAGGCCGCTGCAAAGAAGGGTGTAATGGCTGTGGCCTATAAATAAATTTGACTATGACCTAGTCTCAAAGCTGTTGTCTTGCAATATTTACAAGCAGTACAGTCATATAGGAAATGCAACCTCAGCTATAGATAGAGACGGATTATGAAGTTTCCTCTCAGACATGACTTCGCCAGGGAGCGAACCCACGCTTGTCAGATGTCTGTCTATAGCTCCAAAGCCAAGGCCTTATCCATGGAGCTAACAAGCCATGATATTTTGGTATCTTTTTATTTTGCCGCAAAAGAGTAAAAGGAGGACTAGTTGATTTTAAGAAGGGCTAGTAAAAATAAGAAGGCACTAGCCCTGTAGGCTAGTAGTCATAAAAAGTTAGTGTCTAACCCTGTATAGGTGTAAGTATACTGGTCCAATTACTGCAGGACATGCTAAATGGTATAGATGTAGTATACTGGTCCAGTTACTGGAGGACATGCTGACTGGTATAGATGTAGTATACTGGTCCAGTTACTGGAGGACATGCTGACTGGTATAGATGTAAGTATACTGGTCCAGTTACTGGAGGACATGCTAAATGGTATAGATGTAGTATACTGGTCCACCTACTACAGGACATGCTGACTGGTATAGATGTAGTATACTGGTCCAGTTACTACAGGACATGCTGACTGGTATAGATGTAAGTATACTGGTCCAGTTACTACAGGACATGCTGACTGGTATAGATGTAAGTATACTGGTCCAGTTACTGGAGGACATTCTGACTGGTATAGATGTAAGTATACTGGTCCAGTTACTGGAGGACATGCTAAATGGTATAGATGTAGTTTACTGGTCCAGTTACTACAGGACATGCTGACTGGTATAGATGTAAGTATACTGGTCCAGTTACTGGAGGACATGCTGACTGGTATAGATGTAAGTATACTGGTCCAGTTACTGGAGGACATGCTAAATGGTATAGATGTAGTATACTGGTCCAGTTACTACAGGACATGCTAAATGGTATAGATGTAGTATACTGGTCCAGTTACTGGAGGACATGCTGACTGGTATAGATGTAAGTATACTGGTCCAGTTACTACAGGACATGCTGACTGGTATAGATGTAGTATACTGGTCCAGTTACTGGAGGACATGCTGACTGGTATGGATGTAAGTATACTGGTCCAGTTACTGGAGGACATGCTGACTGGTATAGATGTAAGTATACTGGTCCAGTTACTGGAGGACATGCTAAATGGTATAGATGTAGTATACTGGTCCAGTTACTACAGGACATGCTAAATGGTATAGATGTAGTATACAGGTCCAGTTACTACAGGACATGCTAAATGGTATAGATGTAAGTAGACTGGTCCAGTTACTACAGGACATGCTAAATGGTATAGATGTAGTATACTGGTCCAGTTACTACAGGACATGCTAAATGGTATAGATGTAGTATACTGGTCCAGTTACTACAGGACATGCTAAATGGTATAGATGTAGTATACTGGTCCAGTTACTACAGGACATGCTGACTGGTATAGATGTAGTATACTGGTCCAGTTACTGGAGGACATGCTAAATGGTATAGATGTAGTATACTGGTCCAGTTACTACAGGACATGCTGACTGGTATAGATGTAAGTAGACTGGTCCAGTTACTGGAGGACATGCTGACTGGTATAGGTGTAAGTAGACTGGTCCAGTTACTGGAGGACATGCTGACTGGTATAGGTGTAAGTATACTGGTCCAGTTACTGGAGGACATGCTAAATGGTATAGATGTAAGTAGACTGGTCCAGTTACTGGAGGACATGCTGACTGGTATAGGTGTAAGTATACTGGTCCAGTTACTACAGGACATGCTGACTGGTATAGATGTAGTATACTGGTCCAGTTACTACAGGACATGCTGACTGGTATAGATGTAAGTATACTGGTCCAGTTACTGGAGGACATGCTGACTGGTATAGATGTAGTATACTGGTCCAGTTACTACAGGACATGCTGACTGGTATAGATGTAAGTATACTGGTCCAGTTACTACAGGACATGCTAAATGGTATAGATGTAGTATACTGGTCCAGTTACTACAGGACATGCTAAATGGTATAGATGTAGTATACTGGTCCAGTTACTACAGGACATGCTAAATGGTATAGATGTAGTATACTGGTCCAGTTACTACAGGACATGCTAAATGGTATAGATGTAGTATACTGGTCCAGTTACTACAGGACATGCTAAATGGTATAGATGTAAGTAGACTGGTCCAGTTAGTGGAGGACATGCTGACTCGTATAGATGTAGTATACTGGTCCAGTTACTACAGGACATGCTGACTGGTATAGGTGTAAGCAGACTGGTCCAGTTACTGGAGGACATGCTAAATGGTATAGATGTAAGTATACTGGTCCAGTTACTACAGGACATGCTAAATGGTATAGATGTAAGTATACTGGTCCAGTTACTACAGGACATGCTGACTGGTATAGATGTAAGTATACTGGTCCAGTTACTACAGGACATGCTAAATGGTATAGATGTAGTATACTGGTCCAGTTACTACAGGACATGCTAAATGGTATAGATGTAGTATACTGGTCCAGTTACTACAGGACATGCTAGCTGGTATAGATGTAAGTATACTGGTCCAGTTACTGGAGGACATGCTGACTGGTATAGGTGTAAGTAGACTGGTCCAGTTACTACAGGACATGCTGACTGGTATAGGTGTAAGTAGACTGGTCCAGTTACTACATGACATGCTGACTGGTATAGGTGTAAGTAGACTGGTCCAGTTACTGGAGGACATGCTAAATGGTATAGATGTAGTATACTGGTCCAGTTACTACAGGACATGCTGACTGGTATAGATGTAAGTATACTGGTCCAGTTACTACAGGACATGCTAAATGGTATAGATGTAGTATACTGGTCCAGTTACTACAGGACATGCTAAATGGTATAGATGTAGTATACTGGTCCAGTTACTACAGGACATGCTGACTGGTATAGATGTAAGTATACTGGTCCAGTTACTGGAGGACATGCTGACTGGTATAGATGTAAGTATACTGGTCCAGTTACTGGAGGACATGCTAAATGGTATAGATGTAGTATACTGGTCCAGTTACTACAGGACATGCTGACTGGTATATATGTAAGTATACTGGTCCAGTTACTGGAGGACATGCTGACTGGTATAGATGTAAGTATACTGGTCCAGTTACTGGAGGACATGCTGACTGGTATAGATGTAAGTATACTGGTCCAGTTACTGGAGGACATGCTGACTGGTATAGATGTAAGTATACTGGTCCAGTTACTACAGGACATGCTAAATGGTATAGATGTAGTATACTGGTCCAGTTACTACAGGACATGCTGACTGGTATAGATGTAAGTATACTGGTCCAGTTACTGGAGGACATGCTGACTGGTATAGATGTAAGTATACTGGTCCAGTTACTGCAGGACATGCTAAATGGTATAGATGTAGTATAGTGGTCCAGTTACTACAGGACATGCTAAATGGTATAGATGTAGTATACTGGTCCAGTTACTACAGGACATGCTGACTGGTATAGATGTAAGTATACTGGTCCAGTTACTGGAGGACATGCTGACTGGTATAGATGTAAGTATACTGGTCCAGTTACTGGAGGACATGCTAAATGGTATAGATGTAAGTATACTGGTCCAGTTACTACAGGACATGCTAAATGGTATAGATGTAGTATACTGGTCCAGTTACTGGAGGACATGCTGACTGGTATAGGTGTAAGTATACTGGTCCAGTTACTGGAGGACATGCTGACTGGTATAGATGTAAGTATACTGGTCCAGTTACTGGAGGACATGCTAAATGGTATAGATGTAGTATACTGGTCCAGTTACTACAGGGCATGCTAAATGGTATAGATGTAGTATACTGGTCCAGTTACTACAGGACATGCTAAATGGTATAGATGTAAGTAGACTGGTCCAGTTACTACAGGACATGCTAAATGGTATAGATCTAGTATACTGGTCCAGTTACTACAGGACATGCTAAATGGTATAGATGTAGTATACTGGTCCAGTTACTACAGGACATGCTAAATGGTATAGATGTAGTATACTGGTCCAGTTACTACAGGACATGCTGACTGGTATAGATGTAGTATACTGGTCCAGTTACTGGAGGACATGCTAAATGGTATAGATGTAGTATACTGGTCCAGTTACTACAGGACATGCTGACTGGTATAGATGTAAGTAGACTGGTCCAGTTACTGGAGGACATGCTGACTGGTATAGGTGTAAGTAGACTGGTCCAGTTACTGGAGGACATGCTGACTGGTATAGGTGTAAGTATACTGGTCCAGTTACTGGAGGACATGCTAAATGGTATAGATGTAAGTAGACTGGTCCAGTTACTGGAGGACATGCTGACTGGTATAGGTGTAAGTATACTGGTCCAGTTACTACAGGACATGCTGACTGGTATAGATGTAGTATACTGGTCCAGTTACTACAGGACATGCTGACTTGGATAGATGTAAGTATACTGGTCCAGTTACTGGAGGACATGCTGACTGGTATAGATGTAGTATACTGGTCCAGTTACTACAGGACATGCTGACTGGTATAGATGTAAGTATACTGGTCCAGTTACTACAGGACATGCTAAATGGTATAGATGTAGTATACTGGTCCAGTTACTACAGGACATGCTAAATGGTATAGATGTAGTATACTGGTCCAGTTACTACAGGACATGCTAAATGGTATAGATGTAGTATACTGGTCCAGTTACTACAGGACATGCTAAATGGTATAGATGTAGTATACTGGTCCAGTTACTACAGGACATGCTAAATGGTATAGATGTAAGTAGACTGGTCCAGTTACTGGAGGACATGCTGACTGGTATAGATGTAGTATACTGGTCCAGTTACTACAGGACATGCTGACTGGTATAGGTGTAAGTAGACTGGTCCAGTTACTGGAGGACATGCTAAATGGTATAGATGTAAGTATACTGGTCCAGTTACTACAGGACATGCTAAATGGTATAGATGTAAGTATACTGGTCCAGTTACTACAGGACATGCTGACTGGTATAGATGTAAGTATACTGGTCCAGTTACTACAGGACATGCTAAATGGTATAGATGTACTGGTCCAGTTACTACAGGACATGCTAAATGGTATAGATGTAGTATACTGGTCCAGTTACTACAGGACATGCTGACTGGTATAGATGTAAGTATACTGGTCCAGTAACTGGAGGACATGCTGACTGGTATAGGTGTAAGTAGACTGGTCCAGTTACTACAGGACATGCTGACTGGTATAGGTGTAAGTAGACTGGTCCAGTTACTGGAGGACATGCTGACTGGTATAGGTGTAAGTAGACTGGTCCAGTTACTACATGACATGCTGACTGGTATAGGTGTAAGTAGACTGGTCCAGTTACTGGAGGACATGCTAAATGGTATAGATGTAGTATACTGGTCCAGTTACTACAGGACATGCTGACTGGTATAGATGTAAGTATACTGGTCCAGTTACTACAGGACATGCTAAATGGTATAGATGTAGTATACTGGTCCAGTTACTACAGGACATGCTAAATAGTATAGATGTAGTATACTGGTCCAGTTACTACAGGACATGCTGACTGGTATAGATGTAAGTATACTGGTCCAGTTACTGGAGGACATGCTGACTGGTATAGATGTAAGTATACTGGTCCAGTTACTGGAGGACATGCTAAATGGTATAGATGTAGTATACTGGTCCAGTTACTACAGGACATGCTGACTGGTATATATGTAAGTATACTGGACCAGTTACTGGAGGACATGCTGACTGGTATAGATGTAAGTATACTGGTCCAGTTACTGGAGGACATGCTGACTGGTATAGATGTAAGTATACTGGTCCAGTTACTGGAGGACATGCTGACTGGTATAGATGTAAGTATACTGGTCCAGTTACTACAGGACATGCTAAATGGTATAGATGTAGTATACTGGTCCAGTTACTACAGGACATGCTGACTGGTATAGATGTAAGTATACTGGTCCAGTTACTGGAGGACATGCTGACTGGTATAGATGTAAGTATACTGGTCCAGTTACTGGAGGACATGCTAAATGGTATAGATGTAGTATAGTGGTCCAGTTACTACAGGACATGCTAAATGGTATAGATGTAGTATACTGGTCCAGTTACTACAGGACATGCTGACTGGTATAGATGTAAGTATACTGGTCCAGTTACTGGAGGACATGCTGACTGGTATAGATGTAAGTATACTGGTCCAGTTACTGGAGGACATGCTAAATGGTATAGATGTAAGTAGACTGGTCCAGTTACTGGAGGACATGCTAAATGGTATAGATGTAGTATACTGGTCCAGTTACTACAGGACATGCTGACTGGTATAGATGTAAGTATACTGGTCCAGTTACTGGAGGACATGCTGACTGGTATAGATGTAAGTATACTGGTCCAGTTACTGGAGGACATGCTAAATGGTATAGATGTAGTATACTGGTCCAGTTACTACAGGACATGCTGACTGGTATAGATGTAAGTAGACTGGTCCAGTTACTGGAGGACATGCTAAATGGTATAGATGTAGTATACTGGTCCACCTACTACAGGACATGCTAAATGGTATAGATGTAGTATACTGGTCCAGTTACTACAGGACATGCTAAATGGTATAGATGTAGTATACTGGTCCAGTTACTACAGGACATGCTAAATGGTATAGATGTAGTATACTGGTCCAGTTACTACAGGACATGCTGACTGGTATAGATGTAAGTATACTGGTCCAGTTACTGGAGGACATTCTGAATGGTATAGATGTAAGTATACTGGTCCAGTTACTGGAGGACATGCTGACTGGTATAGATGTAAGTATACTGGTCCAGTTACTGGAGGACATGCTAAATGGTATAGATGTAGTATACTGGTCCAGTTACTACAGGACATGCTGACTGGTATAGATGTAAGTATACTGGTCCAGTTACTGGAGGACATGCTAAATGGTATAGATGTAGTATACTGGTCCAGTTACTACAGGACATGCTGACTGGTATAGATGTAAGTATACTGGTCCAGTTACTGGAGGACATGCTGACTGGTATAGATGTAAGTAGACTGGTCCAGTTACTGGAGGACATGCTAAATGGTATAGATGTAGTATACTGGTCCACCTACTACAGGACATGCTGACTGGTATAGATGTAAGTAGACTGGTCCAGTTACTGGAGGACATGCTAAATGGTATAGATGTAGTATACTGGTCCAGTTACTACAGGACATGCTAAATGGTATAGATGTAGTATACTGGTCCAGTTACTACAGGACATGCTAAATGGTATAGATGTAGTATACTGGTCCAGTTACTACAGGACATGCTGACTGGTATAGATGTAAGTATACTGGTCCAGTTACTGGAGGACATGCTAAATGGTATAGATGTAAGTATACTGGTCCAGTTACTACAGGACATGCTGACTGGTATAGATGTAAGTATACTGGTCCAGTTACTGGAGGACATGCTGACTGGTATAGATGTAAGTATACTGGTCCAGTTACTGGAGGACATGCTAAATGGTATAGATGTAGTATACTGGTCCAGTTACTACAGGACATGCTGACTGGTATAGATGTAAGTATACTGGTCCAGTTACTGGAGGACATGCTGACTGGTATAGATGTAAGTATACTGGTCCAGTTACTGGAGGACATGCTAAATGGTATAGATGTAGTATACTGGTCCAGTTACTGGAGGACATGCTGACTGGTATAGATGTAAGTATACTGGTCCAGTTACTGGAGGACATGCTAAATGGTATAGATGTAGTATACTGGTCCAGTTACTACAGGACATGCTGACTGGTATAGATGTTAGTATACTGGTCCAGTTACTGGAGGACATGCTAAATGGTATAGATGTAGTATACTGGTCCAGTTACTACAGGACATGCTGACTGGTATAGATGTAAGTATACTGGTCCAGTTACTGGAGGACATGCTGACTGGTATAGATGTAAGTAGACTGGTCCAGTTACTGGAGGACATGCTAAATGGTATAGATGTAGTATACTGGTCCACCTACTACAGGACATGCTGACTGGTATAGATGTAAGTAGACTGGTCCAGTTACTGGAGGACATGCTAAATGGTATAGATGTAGTATACTGGTCCAGTTACTACAGGACATGCTAAATGGTATAGATGTAGTATACTGGTCCAGTTACTACAGGACATGCTGACTGGTATAGATGTAAGTATACTGGTCCAGTTACTGGAGGACATGCTGAATGGTATAGATGTAAGTATACTGGTCCAGTTACTGGAGGACATGCTAAATGGTATAGATGTAAGTATACTGGTCCAGTTACTACAGGACATGCTGACTGGTATAGATGTAAGTATACTGGTCCAGTTACTGGAGGACATGCTAAATGGTATAGATGTAAGTATACTGGTCCAGTTACTACAGGACATGCTGACTGGTATAGATGTAAGTATACTGGTCCAGTTACTGGAGGACATGCTAAATGGTATAGATGTAAGTATACTGGTCCAGTTACTACAGGACATGCTGACTGGTATAGATGTAAGTATACTGGTCCAGTTACTACAGGACATGCTAAATGGTATAGATGTAGTATACTGGTCCAGTTACTACAGGACATGCTAAATGGTATAGATGTAGTATACTGGTCCAGTTACTACAGGACATGCTGACTGGTATAGATGTAAGTATACTGGTCCAGTTACTGGAGGACATGCTGACTGGTATAGATGTAAGTATACTGGTCCAGTTACTGGAGGACATGCTGACTGGTATAGATGTAAGTATACTGGTCCAGTTACTGGAGGACATGTTAAATGGTATAGATGTAGTATACTGGTCCAGTTACTACAGGACATGCTGACTGGTATAGATGTAAGTATACTGGTCCAGTTACTGGAGGACATGCTGACTGGTATAGATGTAAGTATACTGGTCCAGTTACTGGAGGACATGCTAAATGGTAAAGATGTAGTATACTGGTCCAGTTACTACAGGACATGCTAAATGGTATAGATGTAAGTATACTGGTCCAGTTACTACAGGACATGCTAAATGGTATAGATGTAGTATACTGGTCCAGTTACTGGAGGACATGCTGACTGGTATAGATGTAAGTATACTGGTCCAGTTACTGGAGGACATGCTAAATGGTATAGATGTAAGTAGACTGGTCCAGTTACTGGAGGACATGCTAAATGGTTAAGATGTAGTATACTGGTCCAGTTACTACAGGACATGCTGACTGGTATAGATGTAAGTATACTGGTCCAGTTACTGGAGGAAATGCTGACTGATATAGATGTAAGTATACTGGTCCAGTTACTGGAGGACATGCTAAATGGTATAGATGTAAGTATACTGGTCCAGTTACTGGAGGACATGCTAAATGGTATAGATGTAGTATACTGGTCCAGTTACTACAGGACATGCTGACTGGTATAGATGTAAGTATACTGGTCCAGTTACTGGAGGACATGCTGACTGGTATAGATGTAAGTATACTGGTCCAGTTACTGGAGGACATGCTAAATGGTATAGATGTAGTGTACTGGTCCAGTTACTACAGGACATGCTGACTGGTATAGATGTAATTATACTGGTCCAGTTACTGGAGGACATTCTGACTGGTATAGATGTAAGTATACTAGTCCAGTTATTGGAGGACATGCTAAATGGTATAGATGTAGTATACTGGTCCAGTTACTGGAGGACATGCTGACTGGTATAGATGTAAGTATACTGGTCCAGTTACTGGAGGACATGCTGACTGGTATAGATGTAAGTATACTGGTCCAGTTACTGGAGGACATGCTAAATGGTATAGATGTAAGTATACTGGTCCAGTTACTACAGGACATGCTAAATGGTATAGATGTAGTATACTGGTCCAGTTACTGGAGGACATGCTGACTGGTATAGATGTAAGTATACTGGTCCAGTTACTGGAGGACATGCTGACTGGTATAGATGTAAGTATACTGGTCCAGTTACTGGAGGACATGCTAAATGGTATAGATGTAGTATACTGGTCCAGTTACTACAGGGCATGCTAAATGGTATAGATGTAGTATACTGGTCCAGTTACTACAGGACATGCTAAATGGTATAGATGTAAGTAGACTGGTCCAGTTACTACAGGACATGCTAAATGGTATAGATCTAGTATACTGGTCCAGTTACTACAGGACATGCTAAATGGTATAGATGTAGTATACTGGTCCAGTTACTACAGGACATGCTAAATGGTATAGATGTAGTATACTGGTCCAGTTACTACAGGACATGCTGACTGGTATAGATGTAGTATACTGGTCCAGTTACTGGAGGACATGCTAAATGGTATAGATGTAGTATACTGGTCCAGTTACTACAGGACATGCTGACTGGTATAGATGTAAGTAGACTGGTCCAGTTACTGGAGGACATGCTGACTGGTATAGGTGTAAGTATACTGGTCCAGTTACTGGAGGACATGCTAAATGGTATAGATGTAAGTAGACTGGTCCAGTTACTGGAGGACATGCTGACTGGTATAGGTGTAAGTATACTGGTCCAGTTACTACAGGACATGCTGACTGGTATAGATGTAGTATACTGGTCCAGTTACTACAGGACATGCTGACTTGGATAGATGTAAGTATACTGGTCCAGTTACTGGAGGACATGCTGACTGGTATAGATGTAGTATACTGGTCCAGTTACTACAGGACATGCTGACTGGTATAGATGTAAGTATACTGGTCCAGTTACTACAGGACATGCTAAATGGTATAGATGTAGTATACTGGTCCAGTTACTACAGGACATGCTAAATGGTATAGATGTAGTATACTGGTCCAGTTACTACAGGACATGCTAAATGGTATAGATGTAGTATACTGGTCCAGTTACTACAGGACATGCTAAATGGTATAGATGTAGTATACTGGTCCAGTTACTACAGGACATGCTAAATGGTATAGATGTAAGTAGACTGGTCCAGTTACTGGAGGACATGCTGACTGGTATAGATGTAGTATACTGGTCCAGTTACTACAGGACATGCTGACTGGTATAGGTGTAAGTAGACTGGTCCAGTTACTGGAGGACATGCTAAATGGTATAGATGTAAGTATACTGGTCCAGTTACTACAGGACATGCTAAATGGTATAGATGTAAGTATACTGGTCCAGTTACTACAGGACATGCTGACTGGTATAGATGTAAGTATACTGGTCCAGTTACTACAGGACATGCTAAATGGTATAGATGTACTGGTCCAGTTACTACAGGACATGCTAAATGGTATAGATGTAGTATACTGGTCCAGTTACTACAGGACATGCTGACTGGTATAGATGTAAGTATACTGGTCCAGTAACTGGAGGACATGCTGACTGGTATAGGTGTAAGTAGACTGGTCCAGTTACTACAGGACATGCTGACTGGTATAGGTGTAAGTAGACTGGTCCAGTTACTGGAGGACATGCTGACTGGTATAGGTGTAAGTAGACTGGTCCAGTTACTACATGACATGCTGACTGGTATAGGTGTAAGTAGACTGGTCCAGTTACTGGAGGACATGCTAAATGGTATAGATGTAGTATACTGGTCCAGTTACTACAGGACATGCTGACTGGTATAGATGTAAGTATACTGGTCCAGTTACTACAGGACATGCTAAATGGTATAGATGTAGTATACTGGTCCAGTTACTACAGGACATGCTAAATAGTATAGATGTAGTATACTGGTCCAGTTACTACAGGACATGCTGACTGGTATAGATGTAAGTATACTGGTCCAGTTACTGGAGGACATGCTGACTGGTATAGATGTAAGTATACTGGTCCAGTTACTGGAGGACATGCTAAATGGTATAGATGTAGTATACTGGTCCAGTTACTACAGGACATGCTGACTGGTATATATGTAAGTATACTGGACCAGTTACTGGAGGACATGCTGACTGGTATAGATGTAAGTATACTGGTCCAGTTACTGGAGGACATGCTGACTGGTATAGATGTAAGTATACTGGTCCAGTTACTGGAGGACATGCTGACTGGTATAGATGTAAGTATACTGGTCCAGTTACTACAGGACATGCTAAATGGTATAGATGTAGTATACTGGTCCAGTTACTACAGGACATGCTGACTGGTATAGATGTAAGTATACTGGTCCAGTTACTGGAGGACATGCTGACTGGTATAGATGTAAGTATACTGGTCCAGTTACTGGAGGACATGCTAAATGGTATAGATGTAGTATAGTGGTCCAGTTACTACAGGACATGCTAAATGGTATAGATGTAGTATACTGGTCCAGTTACTACAGGACATGCTGACTGGTATAGATGTAAGTATACTGGTCCAGTTACTGGAGGACATGCTGACTGGTATAGATGTAAGTATACTGGTCCAGTTACTGGAGGACATGCTAAATGGTATAGATGTAAGTAGACTGGTCCAGTTACTGGAGGACATGCTAAATGGTATAGATGTAGTATACTGGTCCAGTTACTACAGGACATGCTGACTGGTATAGATGTAAGTATACTGGTCCAGTTACTGGAGGACATGCTGACTGGTATAGATGTAAGTATACTGGTCCAGTTACTGGAGGACATGCTAAATGGTATAGATGTAGTATACTGGTCCAGTTACTACAGGACATGCTGACTGGTATAGATGTAAGTAGACTGGTCCACTTACTGGAGGACATGCTAAATGGTATAGATGTAGTATACTGGTCCACCTACTACAGGACATGCTAAATGGTATAGATGTAGTATACTGGTCCAGTTACTACAGGACATGCTAAATGGTATAGATGTAGTATACTGGTCCAGTTACTACAGGACATGCTAAATGGTATAGATGTAGTATACTGGTCCAGTTACTACAGGACATGCTGACTGGTATAGATGTAAGTATACTGGTCCAGTTACTGGAGGACATTCTGAATGGTATAGATGTAAGTATACTGGTCCAGTTACTGGAGGACATGCTGACTGGTATAGATGTAAGTATACTGGTCCAGTTACTGGAGGACATGCTAAATGGTATAGATGTAGTATACTGGTCCAGTTACTACAGGACATGCTGACTGGTATAGATGTAAGTATACTGGTCCAGTTACTGGAGGACATGCTAAATGGTATAGATGTAGTATACTGGTCCAGTTACTACAGGACATGCTGACTGGTATAGATGTAAGTATACTGGTCCAGTTACTGGAGGACATGCTGACTGGTATAGATGTAAGTAGACTGGTCCAGTTACTGGAGGACATGCTAAATGGTATAGATGTAGTATACTGGTCCACCTACTACAGGACATGCTGACTGGTATAGATGTAAGTAGACTGGTCCAGTTACTGGAGGACATGCTAAATGGTATAGATGTAGTATACTGGTCCAGTTACTACAGGACATGCTAAATGGTATAGATGTAGTATACTGGTCCAGTTACTACAGGACATGCTAAATGGTATAGATGTAGTATACTGGTCCAGTTACTACAGGACATGCTGACTGGTATAGATGTAAGTATACTGGTCCAGTTACTGGAGGACATGCTAAATGGTATAGATGTAAGTATACTGGTCCAGTTACTACAGGACATGCTGACTGGTATAGATGTAAGTATACTGGTCCAGTTACTGGAGGACATGCTGACTGGTATAGATGTAAGTATACTGGTCCAGTTACTGGAGGACATGCTAAATGGTATAGATGTAGTATACTGGTCCAGTTACTACAGGACATGCTGACTGGTATAGATGTAAGTATACTGGTCCAGTTACTGGAGGACATGCTGACTGGTATAGATGTAAGTATACTGGTCCAGTTACTGGAGGACATGCTAAATGGTATAGATGTAGTATACTGGTCCAGTTACTGGAGGACATGCTGACTGGTATAGATGTAAGTATACTGGTCCAGTTACTGGAGGACATGCTAAATGGTATAGATGTAGTATACTGGTCCAGTTACTACAGGACATGCTGACTGGTATAGATGTTAGTATACTGGTCCAGTTACTGGAGGACATGCTAAATGGTATAGATGTAGTATACTGGTCCAGTTACTACAGGACATGCTGACTGGTATAGATGTAAGTATACTGGTCCAGTTACTGGAGGACATGCTGACTGGTATAGATGTAAGTAGACTGGTCCAGTTACTGGAGGACATGCTAAATGGTATAGATGTAGTATACTGGTCCACCTACTACAGGACATGCTGACTGGTATAGATGTAAGTAGACTGGTCCAGTTACTGGAGGACATGCTAAATGGTATAGATGTAGTATACTGGTCCAGTTACTACAGGACATGCTAAATGGTATAGATGTAGTATACTGGTCCAGTTACTACAGGACATGCTGACTGGTATAGATGTAAGTATACTGGTCCAGTTACTGGAGGACATGCTGAATGGTATAGATGTAAGTATACTGGTCCAGTTACTGGAGGACATGCTAAATGGTATAGATGTAAGTATACTGGTCCAGTTACTACAGGACATGCTGACTGGTATAGATGTAAGTATACTGGTCCAGTTACTGGAGGACATGCTAAATGGTATAGATGTAAGTATACTGGTCCAGTTACTACAGGACATGCTGACTGGTATAGATGTAAGTATACTGGTCCAGTTACTGGAGGACATGCTAAATGGTATAGATGTAAGTATACTGGTCCAGTTACTACAGGACATGCTGACTGGTATAGATGTAAGTATACTGGTCCAGTTACTACAGGACATGCTAAATGGTATAGATGTAGTATACTGGTCCAGTTACTACAGGACATGCTAAATGGTATAGATGTAGTATACTGGTCCAGTTACTACAGGACATGCTGACTGGTATAGATGTAAGTATACTGGTCCAGTTACTGGAGGACATGCTGACTGGTATAGATGTAAGTATACTGGTCCAGTTACTGGAGGACATGCTGACTGGTATAGATGTAAGTATACTGGTCCAGTTACTGGAGGACATGTTAAATGGTATAGATGTAGTATACTGGTCCAGTTACTACAGGACATGCTGACTGGTATAGATGTAAGTATACTGGTCCAGTTACTGGAGGACATGCTGACTGGTATAGATGTAAGTATACTGGTCCAGTTACTGGAGGACATGCTAAATGGTAAAGATGTAGTATACTGGTCCAGTTACTACAGGACATGCTAAATGGTATAGATGTAAGTATACTGGTCCAGTTACTACAGGACATGCTAAATGGTATAGATGTAGTATACTGGTCCAGTTACTGGAGGACATGCTGACTGGTATAGATGTAAGTATACTGGTCCAGTTACTGGAGGACATGCTAAATGGTATAGATGTAAGTAGACTGGTCCAGTTACTGGAGGACATGCTAAATGGTTAAGATGTAGTATACTGGTCCAGTTACTACAGGACATGCTGACTGGTATAGATGTAAGTATACTGGTCCAGTTACTGGAGGAAATGCTGACTGATATAGATGTAAGTATACTGGTCCAGTTACTGGAGGACATGCTAAATGGTATAGATGTAAGTATACTGGTCCAGTTACCGGAGGACATGCTAAATGGTATAGATGTAGTATACTGGTCCAGTTACTACAGGACATGCTGACTGGTATAGATGTAAGTATACTGGTCCAGTTACTGGAGGACATGCTGACTGGTATAGATGTAAGTATACTGGTCCAGTTACTGGAGGACATGCTAAATGGTATAGATGTAGTGTACTGGTCCAGTTACTACAGGACATGCTGACTGGTATAGATGTAATTATACTGGTCCAGTTACTGGAGGACATTCTGACTGGTATAGATGTAAGTATACTAGTCCAGTTATTGGAGGACATGCTAAATGGTATAGATGTAGTATACTGGTCCAGTTACTGGAGGACATGCTGACTGGTATAGATGTAAGTATACTGGTCCAGTTACTACAGGACATGCTGACTGGTATAGATGTAGTATACTGGTCCAGTTACTACAGGACATGCTGACTGGTATAGATGTAAGTATACTGGTCCAGTTACTGGAGGACATGCTAAATGGTATAGATGTAAGTAGACTGGTCCAGTTACTGGAGGACATGCTAAATGGTATAGATGTAAGTATACTGGTCCAGTTACTACAGGACATGCTGACTGGTATAGGTGTTAGTATACTGGTCCAGTTACTGGAGGACATGCTGACTGGTATAGATGTAAGTATACTGGTCCAGTTACTGGAGGACATGCTGACTGGTATAGGTGTAAGTAGACTGGTCCAGTTACTACAGGACATGCTGACTGGTATAGATGTTAGTAGACTGGTCCAGTTACTGGAGGACATGCTAAATGGTATAGATGTAGTATACTGGTCCACCTACTACAGGACATGCTAAATGGTATAGATGAAGTATACTGGTACAGTTACTACAGGACATGCTAAATGGTATAGATGTAGTATACTGGTCCAGTTACTACAGGACATGCTAAATGGTATAGATGTAGTATACTGGTCCAGTTACTACAGGACATGCTGACTGGTATAGATGTAAGTATACTGGTCCAGTTACTGGAGGACATTCTGAATGGTATAGATGTAGTATACTGGTCCAGTTACTACAGGACATGCTAAATGGTATAGATGTAGTAGACTGGTCCAGTTACTGGAGGACATGCTAAATGATATAGATGTAGTATACTGGTCCACCTACTACAGGACATGCTGACTGGTATAGATGTAAGTAGACTGGTCCAGTTACTGGAGGACATGCTAAATGGTATAGATGTAGTATACTGGTCCAGTTACTACAGGACATGCTAAATGGTATAGATGTAGTTTACTGGTCCAGTTACTACAGGACATGCTGACTGGTATAGATGTAAGTATACTGGTCCAGTTACTGGAGGACATGCTGAATGGTATAGATGTAAGTATACTGGTCCAGTTACTGGAGGACATGCTAAATGGTATAGATGTAAGTATACTGGTCCAGTTACTACAGGACATGCTGACTGGTATAGATGTAAGTATACTGGTCCAGTTACTGGAGGACATGCTAAATGGTATAGATGTAAGTATACTGGTCCAGTTACTACAGGACATGCTGACTGGTATAGATGTAAGTATACTGGTCCAGTTACTGGAGGACATGCTAAATGGTATAGATGTAAGTATACTGGTCCAGTTACTACAGGACATGCTGACTGGTATAGATGTAAGTATACTGGTCCAGTTACTACATGACATGCTAAATGGTATAGATGTAGTATACTGGTCCAGTTACTACAGGACATGCTAAATGGTATAGATGTAGTATACTGGTCCAGTTACTACAGGACATGCTGACTGGTATAGATGTAAGTATACTGGTCCAGTTACTGGAGGACATGCTGACTGGTATAGATGTAAGTATACTGGTCCAGTTACTGGAGGACATGCTGACTGGTATAGATGTAAGTATACTGGTCCAGTTACTGGAGGACATGCTAAATGGTATAGATGTAGTATACTGGTCCAGTTACTACAGGACATGCTGACTGGTATAGATGTAAGTATACTGGTCCAGTTACTGGAGGACATGCTGACTGGTATAGATGTAAGTATACTGGTCCAGTTACTGGAGGACATGCTAAATGGTATAGATGTAGTATACTGGTCCAGTTACTACAGGACATGCTAAATGGTATAGATGTAAGTATACTGGTCCAGTTACTACAGGACATGCTAAATGGTATAGATGTAGTATACTGGTCCAGTTACTGGAGGACATGCTGACTGGTATAGATGTAAGTATACTGGTCCAGTTACTGGAGGACATGCTAAATGGTATAGATGTAAGTAGACTGGTCCAGTTACTGGAGGACATGCTAAATGGTTAAGATGTAGTATACTGGTCCAGTTACTACAGGACATGCTGACTGGTATAGATGTAAGTATACTGGTCCAGTTACTGGAGGAAATGCTGACTGATATAGATGTAAGTATACTGGTCCAGTTACTGGAGGACATGCTAAATGGTATAGATGTAAGTATACTGGTCCAGTTACTGGAGGACATGCTAAATGGTATAGATGTAGTATACTGGTCCAGTTACTACAGGACATGCTGACTGGTATAGATGTAAGTATACTGGTCCAGTTACTGGAGGACATGCTGACTGGTATAGATGTAAGTATACTGGTCCAGTTACTGGAGGACATGCTAAATGGTATAGATGTAGTGTACTGGTCCAGTTACTACAGGACATGCTGACTGGTATAGATGTAATTATACTGGTCCAGTTACTGGAGGACATTCTGACTGGTATAGATGTAAGTATACTAGTCCAGTTATTGGAGGAAATGCTAAATGGTATAGATGTAGTATACTGGTCCAGTTACTGGAGGACATGCTGACTGGTATAGATGTAAGTATACTGGTCCAGTTACTACAGGACATGCTGACTGGTATAGATGTAGTATACTGGTCCAGTTACTACAGGACATGCTGACTGGTATAGATGTAAGTATACTGGTCCAGTTACTGGAGGACATGCTAAATGGTATAGATGTAAGTATACTGGTCCAGTTACTACAGGACATGCTGACTGGTATAGGTGTAAGTATACTGGTCCAGTTACTGGAGGACATGCTGACTGGTATAGATGTAAGTATACTGGTCCAGTTACTGGAGGACATGCTGACTGGTATAGGTGTAAGTAGACTGGTCCAGTTACTACAGGACATGCTGACTGGTATAGATGTAAGTAGACTGGTCCAGTTACTGGAGGACATGCTAAATGGTATAGATGTAGTATACTGGTCCACCTACTACAGGACATGCTAAATGGTATAGATGTAGTATACTGGTACAGTTACTACAGGACATGCTAAATGGTATAGATGTAGTATACTGGTCCAGTTACTACAGGACATGCTAAATGGTATAGATGTAGTATACTGGTCCAGTTACTACAGGACATGCTGACTGGTATAGATGTAAGTATACTGGTCCAGTTACTGGAGGACATTCTGAATGGTATAGATGTAAGTATACTGGTCCAGTTACTGGAGGACATGCTGACTGGTATAGATGTAAGTATACTGGTCCAGTTACTGGAGGACATGCTAAATGGTATAGATGTAGTATACTGGTCCAGTTACTACAGGACATGCTGACTGGTATAGATGTAAGTATACTGGTCCAGTTACTGGAGGACATGCTAAATGGTATAGATGTAGTATACTGGTCCAGTTACTACAGGACATGCTGACTGGTATAGATGTCAGTATACTGGTCCAGTTACTGGAGGACACGCTGACTGGTATAGATGTAAGTAGACTGGTCCAGTTACTGGAGGACATGCTAAATGGTATAGATGTAGTATACTGGTCCACCTACTACAGGACATGCTGACTGGTATAGATGTAAGTAGACTGGTCCAGTTACTGGAGGACATGCTAAATGGTATAGATGTAGTATACTGGTCCAGTTACTACAGGACATGCTGACTGGTATAGATGTAGTATAATGGTCCAGTTACTACAGGACATGCTAAATGGTATAGATGTAGTATACTGGTCCAGTTACTACAGGACATGCTGACTGGTATAGATGTAAGTATACTGGTCCAGTTACTGGAGGACATGCTAAATGGTATAGATGTAAGTATACTGGTACAGTTACTACAGGACATGCTGACTGGTATAGATGTAAGTATACTGGTCCAGTTACTGGAGGACATGCTGACTGGTATAGATGTAAGTATACTGGTCCAGTTACTGGAGGACATGCTAAATGGTATAGATGTAGTATACTGGTCCAGTTACTACAGGACATGCTGACTGGTATAGATGTAAGTATACTGGTCCAGTTACTGGAGGACATGTTGACTGGTATAGATGTAAGTATACTGGTCCAGTTACTGGAGGACATGCTAAATGGTATAGATGTAGTATACTGGTCCAGTTACTGGAGGACATGCTGACTGGTATAGATGTAAGTATACTGGTCCAGTTACTGGAGGACATTCTAAATGGTATAGATGTAGTATACTGGTCCAGTTACTACAGGACATGCTGACTGGTATAGATGTTAGTATACTGGTCCAGTTACTGGAGGACATGCTAAATGGTATAGATGTAGTATACTGGTCCAGTTACTACAGGACATGCTGACTGGTATAGATGTAAGTATACTTTACCAGTTACTGGAGGACATGCTGACTGGTATAGATGTAAGTAGACTGGTCCAGTTACTGGAGGACATGCTAAATGGTATAGATGTAGTATACTGGTCCACCTACTACAGGACATGCTGACTGGTATAGATGTAAGTAGACTGGTCCAGTTACTGGAGGACATGCTAAATGGTATAGATGTAGTATACTGGTCCACCTACTACAGGACATGCTGACTGGTATAGATGTAAGTAGACTGGTCCAGTTACTACAGGACATGCTAAATGGTATAGATGTAGTATACTGGTCCAGTTACTACAGGACATGCTAAATGGTATAGATGTAGTATACTGGTCCAGTTACTACAGGACATGCTGACTGGTATAGATTTAAGTATACTGGTCCAGTTACTGGAGGACATGCTGAATGGTATAGATGTAAGTATACTGGTCCAGTTACTGGAGGACATGCTAAATGGTATAGATGTAAGTATACTGGTCCAGTTACTACAGGACATGCTGACTGGTATAGATGTAAGTATACTGGTCCAGTTACTGGAGGACATGCTAAATGGTATAGATGTAAGTATACTGGTCCAGTTACTACAGGACATGCTGACTGGTATAGATGTAAGTATACTGGTCCAGTTACTGGAGGACATGCTAAATGGTATAGATGTAAGTATACTGGTCCAGTTAACTACAGGACATGCTGACTGGTATAGATGTAAGTATACTGGTCCAGTTACTACAGGACATGCTAAATGGTATAGATGTAGTATACTTGTCCAGTTACTACAGGACATGCTAAATGGTATAGATGTAGTATACTGGTCCAGTTACTACAGGACATGCTGACTGGTATAGATGTAAGTATACTGGTCCAGTTACTGGAGGACATGCTGACTGGTATAGATGTTAGTATACTGGTCCAGTTACTGGAGGACATGCTGACTGGTATAGATGTAAGTATACTGGTCCAGTTACTGGAGGACATGCTAAATGGTTTTGATGTAGTATACTGGTCCAGTTACTACAGGACATGCTGACTGGTATAGATGTAAGTATACTGGTCCAGTTACTGGAGGACATGCTGACTGGTATAGATGTTAGTATACTGGTCCAGTTACTGGAGGACATGCTGACTGGTATAGATGTAAGTATACTGGTCCAGTTACTGGAGGACATGCTAAATGGTATAGATGTAGTATACTGGTCCAGTTACTACAGGACATGCTGACTGGTATAGATGTAAGTATACTGGTCCAGTTACTGGAGGACATGCTGACTGGTATAGATGTAAGTATACTGGTCCAGTTACTGGAGGACATGCTAAATGGTATAGATGTAGTATACTGGTCCAGTTACTACAGGACATGCTAAATGGTATAGATGTAAGTATACTGGTCCAGTTACTACAGGACATGCTAAATGGTATAGATGTAGTATACTGGTCCAGTTACTGGAGGACATGCTGACTGGTATAGATGTAAGTATACTGGTCCAGTTACTGGAGGACATGCTAAATGGTATAGATGTAAGTAGACTGGTCCAGTTACTGGAGGACATGCTAAATGGTAAAGATGTAGTATACTGGTCCAGTTACTACAGGACATGCTGACTGGTATAGATGTAAGTATACTGGTCCAGTTACTGGAGGACATGCTAAATGGTATAGATGTAAGTATACTGGTCCAGTTACTGGAGGACATGCTAAATGGTATAGATGTAGTATACTGGTCCAGTTACTACAGGACATGCTGACTGGTATAGATGTAAGTATACTGGTCCAGTTACTGGAGGACATGCTGACTGGTATAGATGTAAGTATACTGGTCCAGTTACTGGAGGACATGCTAAATGGTATAGATGTAGTATACTGGTCCAGTTACTACAGGACATGCTGACTGGTATAGATGTAAGTATACTGGTCCAGTTACTGGAGGACATTCTGACTGGTATAGATGTAAGTATACTGGTCCAGTTACTGGAGGACATGCTAAATGGTATAGATGTAGTATACTGGTCCAGTTACTGGAGGACATGCTGACTGGTATAGATGTAAGTATACTGGTCCAGTTACTACAGGACATGCTGACTGGTATAGATGTAGTATACTGGTCCAGTTACTACAGGACATGCTGACTGGTATAGATGTAAGTATACTGGTCCAGTTACTGGAGGACATGCTAAATGGTATAGATGTAAGTAGACTGGTCCAGTTACTGGAGGACATGCTAAAATGGTATAGATGTAAGTATACTGGTCCAGTTACTACAGGACATGCTGACTGGTATAGGTGTAAGTATACTGGTCCAGTTACTGGAGGACATGCTGACTGGTATAGATGTAAGTATACTGGTCCAGTTACTGGAGGACATGCTGACTGGTATAGGTGTAAGTAGACTGGTCCAGTTACTACAGGACATGCTGACTGGTATAGATGTAAGTAGACTGGTCCATTACCACAGGACATGCAACCTCCGTGCGGGGATATTGTAACCACTAATCCCTGCCTCCACACAAATCACGTGACGATAGCTGAGGTCATGTGATTACAAAAAATGGCGATGCACTAGGTAATTTTTGGTACACAAACTCTTGCCGTAACCAACACTGAACAGGCTATTGAAAATAACATCGATCATCACCTTCGAGAAGATGTTGAAAACATTCAACCTGATTTTGGCTTGGGTGTACATGAATCTACGCACAGCTTCTGTAATGTTCTCAACGGTATACATGTTTGTTTACAAGTACTGTAACCAAGGCTAGCGCTAGAATTTTAAACCCTTTAGCCAAATCTGGCTAAAGCCCTAAAAAAATTCTTTAGCCAGATTAGAATGTCTTTAGCCAGACTTTTGCCGAGATATTTTGGAACTTTAATTGAAGGTGCTAAAATCTCGCGTTTGCTTACACATCAAAAGTAAATTAAAAGAATATGCTTCAAACAAACAGTGTCGCACTTCATGCACTTGCTGTTTTGATCAGCTATTATGGCTGTAAGAAGGCGCCACGTTATTTGATATTTTATCCGGCTCGATAACGCAATGAAATATTTGGATAATATTGAGCGCGGGGACACAAACTAGTTGATGGCACACACAATAATTGACAGCGGTTTTCAATAAACACTGCGATAATTAGTTATCGGTCCAAATTGATTGTCGTTAATTATCTAACAACAGCCAGCGGGATATTGGCTAATAAACTGTGAAGACATCGTTTATTAGAATTCGCGATTTTCCAAGATTTTTTATACTAAATCGGTCGGAAATTTGGATTCGCCAGACCGCCGATGTCTGATGAATTTGCTATATATTTCTTACAATTTTCATTCGCCAGTTTGGGTTTCTTTTCGCCTATGGCGAATGGTTATCGCGAGCCTAGGTAACTTATTAACCGGTGTGCATATCCGCTAAAATTGAATTTTTTATATAAATAAATTATTTTTGTACCAAGATACCGTTTTTCAGAATATTTTCCTATAATAAGAACAAAGCAAGTTGAAATATTTAACCAAAAAATTAAACAGCTGGATTTCAGCTGTGTGTGTGGTGGCAGTGATTACTGTAGCAGAAAGGGGAAGTAACCACTGCGGGGATTTTGCAGGACATGCTGACTGGAATAGATGTAAGTAGACTGGTCCAGTTACTAGAGGATATGCTGACTGGTATAGATGTAAGTAGACTGGTCCAGTTACAATAGGATACTGACTGGTATAGATGGAAGTAGACTGGTCCAGTTACTAGAGGACATGCTGACTCGGGGGATTTAGCTAGGAGCCAGCTGTTAGAAGCCCAACAAAATATTTTATTTTACCACTCTGGTGCATAATTTATGAACAATTACATGCCATTACTCCGTGTTTATTGAATATTATAAACAACATTACTGATCATTACAAGTCCCAAGTTATCTATTTAATTATAAAAAGTATTGTTGATGAGTTTTGTTATAAATGATCACAACTAAAATATGTAAATTATTGTAAGGCCAAAAAAATGAATACCTGTGTTTCCGGTGGACCGACCGACCCTATTTTAAGGGGCCGACCCTAAAACTTTTTATGAAAAAAAATTAAAAATTATTTTGTTCTGAACAATGATTTATCACAATATATCGAGGTTAACTGACATCACAGAGAAATGTTCAGCTGTATCATCAACTTGTATGGGGTTTATGAGATAAATACATGTAGAATCTTGCAATATCTTGCTCCAAAAAAAAAAAAAAAATGCCTACCTATCGACCCTATTTTTAGCTCTACTGGCCAAGGGCCAGCAAAGCCCTACCGACCCTATTTTTAGCTCTACTGGCCAAGGGCCAGCAGAGCTTATGGGATGGTGTGTTGTCCGTCGTCTGTCCGTGCGTAAACTTTTACATTGTTGAGACGATAGGGCCTTCATTTTTCATCCGATCTTTACTAGGTTGTTAATATCAATGAAAGCTCGGACGAGTTCGAAAACCAGCCATATCGGACCAATAACAGTGGAGTTATGGCCCTTGATTTAGTTAAAAATGCTATATTGCTATATTTTGCCTCGTTAAGACAATAGGGCATTGATTTTTCATCCTATCTTTACCAAACTTTACCACATTGTTAATATCAATGAAAGCTCGGACAAGTTCGAAAACCAGCCAGATCGGACCAGTAACAGCGGAGTTACGGTCCTTGATTTAGTTAAAAATGCTATATTGCTATATTTTGCCTCATTAAGACGATAGGGCCTTCATTTTTCATCCTATCTTTACCAAACTTTATCAGATTGCTAATGTTGTTGAAAGCTCGAACAAGTTTGAAAAACAGCCATATCGGACCAGTAACAGCGGAGTTATGGCACTTGATTTAGTAAAAAAAAAAGCTATATTTTGCCTCATCAAGACGATGGGGCTTCATTGTTCTTCCGATCTTTACCAAACTTTATCAGATTGTTAATTCAATAAAAGCTCGGACAAGATTGAGAAACCATTCATATCGGACCAGTAACAGCGGAGTTATGGCCCTTGATTTAGTTCAAAATGCTATATTTTGCCTCATTAAGACGATATGGCCTTTATTTTTCATCCTATCTTTACCAAACTTTACCACATTGTTAATATCAATGAAAGCTCTGACAAGTTTGAAAACCAGCCTTATCAGACTAGTTACAGCGGAGTTATGGCCCTTGATTTAGTTCAAAATGCTATATTTTGCCTCGTTATAAGACGATAGCGGCTTCATTGTTCATCCGAACTTTACCAAACTGTATCAGATTGTTAATATCAATGAAAGCTCGGACAAGTTCGAAAACCATCCATATCAGACCAGTAACAGCGGAGTTAATGCCCTTGATTTAATTCAAAATGCTATATTTTGCCTCTAAGACGATAGGGCTTTCACATTACCAAACTTTATCAGATTGTTAATGTCAATGAAAGCTCGGTCAAGTTCGAAAACCAGCCAGGTCGGACCGGTAACAGCGGAGTTATGGCCCTTGATTTTGTTAAAAATGCTATAATTTGCCTCGTCATACGATAGGGCCTTCATTTTGCATCTGATCTTTGCCAAACTTTACCAGATTTTATGACTTTTTTTACTTTTTTTTTTTTACTTTTTTTTTTTTTATATTTTTTTATATTTTTTTAGCTCTATGTTGGACCAGTCGGATCAGTAACAGAGGAGTTATGGCTCTTGCTTTATTATGGCTCTTGATTTAGTTAAAAATGCTATATTTTGCCTCGTTAATACGGTAGGGCCTTCACTTTTCATCTGATCTTTTACCAAACTTAACCAGATTCTTTAGTTATGGCCCTTGATTTAGTCAAAAAGCTGTTTTTTGCCCGAAAAAAAACGTAAATGGCAGTCACTCGCTTCATTGATGTTATAAGAGCCATGTTAGCCAGTAGAGCGTCCACAGGCCCTCTTGGGCCTCTTGTTTTAGAGCATGCAATAGGAAACACATTTTTTTTTTTTTTGCCTAATAAAAGATTAAAAAAGATTAGATATTATTAAATTAATGTTTTATTTTGTTATAAATATTTTATGTTGACATACAGTTTTAAAATTAATGTATGAGACCTTTTCTATCAACATGATTCTTTGCCATATAATTATTATTGATGATTTCTAAAAGCACCGCATTTTATTAATCAAAAGCGTCGCGTTTTAGAATATCCAGAAAACGGAAGTGAAACCTAATTATTTCCCCTTCAAATTATAACACGAATTTATGATCATGTGTAAAATAAACACTACCATGTCTGTTTTAATTGTTGATTTTATACCAGCAAATGTTACTTGTACTCTTGCACATCTAATTTTACATTGACATTCGAAGCGCAGAGTACCCTAACATGCAGTTTTGTGGGAAACTACATTGCAACATCTCAAACATTGTTCTGTTTCCGCAGTGGAAAAATAAAAACAAACGTTTGTTTCGTTATTATTTTGTTAAAGGTTTGTCTATTTCGGAAAAAGTATGTAGTTCACGAGACCAAAGCAAAATCTGCGAGGTAAAATCCTCGAACTTAAATGTTTGTGTTGAATGATTACCCTTTTTCATTATTTTGGATTGAATATTTTTGGTCGCCACATGGGCACGTGAAAGTCAAATTTTGGTCGCCCAGACCATTTTTTACTCGTCAATGGCGACTGGGCGAGTGCTAATTTGTGCCCCTGTGACTGGTATAGATGGAAGTAGACTGGTCCAGTTACTAGAGGACATACTGACTGGTATAGATGTAAGTAGACTGGTCCAGTTACTACAGCATATGCTGACTGGTATATCTGTAAGTAGACTTGTCCAGTTACTACAGGACATGCTGAATGGTATAGATGTAAGAAGACTGGTCCAGTTACTAGAGGATATGCTGATTGGTATAGCTGGAAGTAGACTGGTCCAGTTTAGTACTAGAGGATATGCTGACTGGTATAGCTATAAGTAGACTGGTCCAGTTTAGAGAATATGCTGACTGGTATAGATGTAACTAGACTGGTCCAGTTACTAGAGGACATGCTAACTGATATAGATGCAAGTAGACTGGTCCAGTTACTAGAGGATATGCTGACTGATATAGATGGAAGTAGATTGGGTCAGTTACTAGAGGGCATGCTAACTGGTATAGAGGTAAGTAGACTGGTCCAGTTAATAGTCGATATGATGACTGGTATAGATGTTAGTAGACTGGTCCAGTTACTAGAGGATATGCTGACTGGTATATCTCTAAGTAGACTGGTCCAGTTACTAGAGGATATGCTGACTGGTATAGATGTAAGTAGACTGGTCCAGTTACTAGAGGATATGCTGACTGGTATAGCTGTAAGTAGACTGGTCCTGTTACTAGAGGATATGCTGACTGGTATTGATGTAAGTAGACTGGTCCTGTTACTAGAGGATATGCTGACTGGTATAGATGTAAGTAGACTGGTCCAGTTACTAGAGGATATGCTGACTGGTATAGCTGTAAGTAGACTGGTCCAGTTACTAGAGGACATGCTGACTGGTATAGATGTAAGTAGACTGGTCCATTAACTGGATGACATGCTTATTGGTATACAGGCCAGCAAAATCTCCGGATTTTTCATTTGCTTTCCGGATATCCGGATTTAAGAGGACAATCTCCGAATTTTACATCAAAACAGAATGTTCATGATGTTACAGCTATATTTTCACAGTTTGTCCGCTATTTCCTGCATTGATCATGTTACGCTCCCAAGTCAGCAATGCAAAGGAGAGGGTATTTACAAGTGTCAAAACAATTGGGGGTCATCGGTGTAATGCACTGACTGACATACTATTAACGCCTAAGAACATAATTAGTTCCTTCAGTGACATACCATGTTAAATAGCATCAGTATATCGCTTGCTTCTTTAATTGATCAACCTAATTGAAATTACAAGTGTATAGAGCTAGCAACTCCTTCTGTGTGGTATCCCTATAATATCTGCTGCCATCTGTAAGTTGATTATAATTTGTTTGAGCATTAAAAAGACTTTGCATTTAGCAAAATCTGTATAGAATATTATGTGCACTTTCATGGAAAAAAACAACAGTTGTAGCAGTAATTAAAACAAGTCTTTCTACTTTTATTACAAAGTCCTCTCTAAAAAAAACATTTGTGTACCGATACATGTTGAAGTAGGCTAATCTCGTCTTTTCTATGACTATCACATAAGTATAAATTAGATCGAAAATGAATTGAATGAATAATTTAAATTTGCGCTTTAAAACAGTAAGAGTGAACATCAAGTCGCGTGCTAAAACTTTCATTTAAAAATGATTTTCGCACGCTTTAAATCTTAAATTTTAGCCATTTAACATCATTTGGGACCATATACCATCTCAAAATTAAAAGTGCTGACTATTAAACCCTATATTTCATTTCATTTGACATCATATATTTTGCAGTCTAATGAAGAGCATGTGACGAGGCAGCTTGATCATCATGTGACGTCTGTGATGTCATTACTACGACAGCAGCAGGACGAGTTGAAGCGCAGTCTACATAACGATATTCACGCTATCAAGCCACCCGTGACAGAGGAACTCAATAAATGTCGAGCCATCAAGACCAATATACACGAGCTGATGAAGAAACTGACTTGCATTAAAATGAATAAAAATGCATTTGCACGTATAAAGGTATAAGGCTGAATTATTGCTATATGTATTTTACTGCTAACAATTCAAACAAAATTATCAGCAAGGCAGCACATTCTGTTAATTTGACTGATCTTGTTTCTTAGCAGTCAAACTTGTTTCTTAGCGGTCAAAATGCTGAGTATGTGTCTGATTTTCATTTCTTAATATCTTCTTCATTACTTGCATGATTGCTCACTGTGACCTACTTAAGACAAAACAGGTCATGTCTGATCTACGCTATGTCATGCGTATCTTGATTCTTTCTTGCAGGATTTACACCAAACTTCACCAGAATGTTCTTCGACCTAAAGAAAAAAAGAGTTTGTTTCCTGTTACCCGACTGACCGTGATTTTTACCCCCCCCCCCCCCCCCCCCCCGCCTACATATCACGTGATACCTCTATTTTTAGATCACCTGAGCCGAAGGCTCAAGGTGATCTATTGGGATCACTTTTCGTCCGTCGTTAACATTTGCTTCAAACGTCTCCTCCTCAGAAACCGCTTGGCCAATTTTGACCACACTTCACATGGATGATCCTTAGATGAATGCTTTTTAGATTCCCCCACACACCCCGTAATAACGGTACTTTTTTAAAGCAGTAAAAAAATCGTGACGATGACAACACAAATGAATTATTATACAAGCCCATCGCTTAGCAATGATCATTTTCGTTTTCGATTTTCAACGTAAACGTCTTTTTGGCATTGAAAGTTGTCGATTTGAAGTTCGCTTTTCTCATCAGAATCAAGCATACAAAGTCAAAAACACATAAATCTCAAGATAAATGTTTTTAATTTACTAGTTGCGAAGAAATAAATACAAAATCAATTGAATATTGTGTTATGCACGCGTTTTACCTGCGACCCACATACGCGGATTACACAAAATGTCCGCCATTTCCATTCAATATCATGTTTTTTTTCCACAGCATATTTCCCCTAGCCATAAGCTTGATTCTTACAAATATTATGTTTGTTTGAAATTTCTAAGGTTAAATATTATTTTAAAACTAAGATAGATTATGGATGTTCTACGATTCAGAAGATTTCAATGGATGAAAATATACTATTTTTTGGAAGGGGTGTCCCCGGAGTACATATCACGTGATACCTCTATTTTTAGATCGCCTAAGCCGAAGGCTCAAGGTGATCTATTGGGATCACTCTTCGTCCGTCGTCGTCCGTCGTTAACTTTTGCTTCAAACGTCTTCTCCTCAGAAACCGCTTGGCCAATTTTGACCACACTTCACATGGATGATCCTTAGATGAATGCTTTTTAGATTTCTTAAAATTAGGTCAACACGACATGCAAGATGGCCGCCATTACCATATATGGTCGAAACCTTAAAAAATCTTCTCAAGAACCGCTCGACAGATTTCGACAGTTTTTCTTTTAAAATGACCGCCAAACGGCTAGACTATCAAGTTTGTTCAAATGAAATTCCTGGGGTCAAAAAGTTGGTATATTGAGATTTTGCATGTTTTTCATAGACTTATATAGGAAAAAACTTTAAAAAAAAAGTCTTCTTCTCTGAAACCACAAGGCACAGAGCTCTCATGTATTACATGTAGCATCAGCATATGGTCCTCTACTAAGTTTGTTCAAATGGTGACCCTGGGGTCAAATTTGGCCCCACCCCGGGAGTCACAATTTGACATAGACTTATATAGGAAAAAAATTAAAAAATCATCTTCTCTGAAACTACAAGAGCCAGAGGTTCAATATTTTGCATTTACTATAAGTTTATGGTCCTTTACCAAGTTTGTTCAAATGGTGATCCTGGGGTCACAATTGGGCCCGCCCCAGAGGTCACATGTTTTACATAGACTTACATGGGGAATTTTTCAAAAATCTTCCTCAGAAACAGCTTGGTCTATTTTGACCAAACTTCACATGGATGATCCTAAGATGAATGTTTTTCACATTTATTAAAATTAGGTAAACACGACTTCCAAGATGGCCGCCATAGAAAAATCTTTAAATTACTTCTTGTACACTGGGAAGCTATTTAAAGGCCGTGGGTTCAAATCCCATTGGATTTTTTTTTTGATTTTTTTTTATTCTTCATTTTAATTATTGTTTCCTGTTTTTCTTTTGTTTAATTTTTCTAATGTTACAGTATATACAGATTTTGCATGTTTTACATAGGCTTATATAGGGAAAACTGAAAAAATCTTCTCTGAAATTACAAGAGCCAGAGGTTTAATGTTTTGCGTTTGCTATAGACTTATGGTCCTCTACCAAGTTTGTACAAATGGTGACCTTTGGGTCACATTTGGCCCCTCCCCAGGGGTCAAATGTTTAACATAGACTTGTATAGGGAAATACTTAAAAAATATTCTTCTGAAAGTACAAGAGCCAGATGTTTAATATTTTGCATTTACTATAAGTTTATGGTCCTCTACCAATTTTGTTCAAATGGTGATCCTGGGGTCACATTTGGCACCGCCCCAGGGGTCACATGTTTTACATAGACTTATATAGGGATAATCTTCAAGTCATCTGCTCAGAAACAGCTTGGTCAATTTTGACCAAACTTCACATGGATGATCCTTTGATGAATGTTTTTCAAATTTGTTAAAATAAGTTAAAACGTGACATCCAAGATGGCAACATAGAAAAATCTTTGAATTACTTCTTGTATACTGGGAAGCTAGGACTTTGCATGCGTTTTTTCTTTTGTTAATTTTTTTAAAGTTTATTTATAAAGATTTTGCATGTTTTACATAGACTTATATAGGGAAAACTTAAAAAATCTTCTTTTAAATTGTTAGCATGGAGTTGTGGGTTTAAATTTCAGTTGAGGGTGTTGTTGTGTTTTGCACTTGTAAAAAGAGGAATTTAATGATGAAACCCCTTGATATAAGAGCCATTTTAGCTTGTAGAGCATCCACATGCCCTCTTGCTCTCTTGTTCTTTATTATTATTAATGATAGCTAACCGTTTATCGTCTATCAAGTTTGCTCATTTGAAGTCCCTGGGGTCAAAGATGTCAGCAACCCCTGGGTCCAAAATTTGTATGAAGAGATTTTGCATGTTTTACATAGACTTACATAAGGAATGACTTAAAAACATCTTCAATCAGCATTTGTGAGAGGACATTTTTTCTCATTGCAAAGATCCTCAGGTGATCGATTTAGGGCCATTTGGCCCTCTTGCTAAACTTCCAATCAAAATTGGGCGCACTAGCAAGAAGCAGATCAACCTATTGCGAATATTGCATGTTGTTTACTACTGTACATCTCAATACACTTGACAGCTACACCAAGACGGTTTGAGGAATTTGGGAGTTTTCCCGGAATCCGTAGTATTTTAAGACGACAGCGTACCTCTCTATGTGTACCAAAACACAACACAAACAATAGACTTGTTTTATGCAACATTCAACTTTAATTCTGACAGTGCTGTTGTATATAATTTGAAATTACAAAAAAAATAATCCGACCCTACCGGCCCCCATGTAACAGGAAACATCAGTATTATTTTTTTTTAGGCCTTATATGCATCTAACTTTAGGTGCAGAATTTCGGATCGCTGTGACCTACTTTCGACAAAACATAGGTCACGTCTGGTCTCTGCTACAACATGTTTATCTTGCTTCATTCTTGCAGGATTTTCAACAAATTTCACCAGAAGGTTTTTGTATGCATTTAACATCAAATTATGTAGAATTTCTGATAGCTGTGACGTACTTTCGATGAAATATAGGTCGCACCCATTCTCCACTGTTAATGACATTAAATAAATAAATACTAAGTATGTAAGCAGTAAATATCTCATGGGATTGACATAGGTGTTGGTCAAATCAAAAATCTGGACTTCATAATACGGCTCGACATCTACGCTGTGGCCTTCTAGTCCTGATGAACCAGGATATTACAGGACATCGGTGCTCTATGTATGAAGACAGCAGGTTATTGATATTGAAAATTTCGAATTTCTTTTCTACAGCTGATGAAGGATGTACGTAAACAGTTGAACAGTGTGTTGTGTTTCGACATATCGTGGTGTTTTCAAGATCAGCTGATGCCAGAGATTGCGATGCCAAACTGGGACTTGTCAACACAGTCTGTCATGGAGTCTATAACTAACTTACAGTGGCAACATCATGGTACAGTTGTTCTTTATCTAGCTTTTTCATAGTTGGGAGTTTAGTAATAATTAGTTAATAGTAAATAAGAAAGCTAATTAGAAAGGCTGTTTTTAATATAAATATACCGGTAGTTGCATTTCGGGCAAATAAATTTGTAGATTTGCCCTTCCAACAGAAAAAAAAATTGCAAAATATTTCTGAAACATGAAACCCTATCTTATTTCACCATTCATCTGGTAACTTGTTAATGCACCGATGAAATGTATTCACCTCTACTGTCGGTTTTGTCATTAAAAATCTGGTTGCATAAATACTCGTAATTTAAGAACTTAATAAAGATCAGTTTCTAAGTACTGGTATGTAAAACTTGAAGCACTGGAACAGTCTTATAAATGGAGGTTTGATACATTTGTGAAAACTGAGTAAGAGCTAGATCCTTTTAATACTGGACATGTTAAAAATTAATAGTGCTGGGTATCGCATCCAAAAAACGTATCGCGTTATATTGCGATACAAGAGATTGTATCGCAATACGCATCATAATATATTGTACTTCGATGCAGATGACATAACGTGATGCAATGTTGGCGATGCTTGTGAATGAGAAGCATTACGCATGGCAGTTCCGATGTCGACAATGTCTACTTTCTGTTTTGAATTTGTATTCAACGTCGAGTAATTTCTTCGCAAGTGAGTTACCAAATGTGTTGTGCTGCTACTGGAGCCATTACAAAATGCCACATTGCCTAGATCTACTATTGTAGCGCCCTTTTTAAGCCCAAAGTGATCCCAAACACACTATTTTGCTCTTTCGTTTTTAACATTTCTTAATCACTTGAAATGGCCATGCTCCTCTGAGTGCATGGTATCCAGCACTACTAATGCGCACGTTACGATAAGTGAACACCAGATATTATTGGAAGTGCGTCTATTTTTAACTATGATGATGCCCACCAGTGTTTTTTTTATGCCTAATTTGGGGCCGAAATTCCCGAAATTCGGCCCCATTCACAATTCCAAAAAGTATCCTTTTTTCACAATTATATCCAAAAAATTCACAATCTGAAACATTTTTATTTTTTTATTTTTTTGTTGTGAAAAACACTGCACTTCCCAATATTCTATTTACGATTTTTATATTACAAACATGGGAAACATACAAAGTTGAAAATAGATCTTAGTTGCAGATTACGATTTACTTTCATAATCAAAACACATGTGTAGAGAAAAACGGTACAAACCGGTATGCTAAAAAACTCACGGAACGTATTATTTTGAGGTCCTTATCACAATACACCAATAATACCGCGCAGCACTAAAAATTACTGTTGATTTCGACCATTCTGTTCACAAGGTTCATGTTGAAAAGACTTTTGGGATATTTGTTTTTTTGAGAGAATATAGAGAAGTGAGAAAACTTTTATTTTAACGAGTGCTTTAGCACGAGTGAAAATATTTGAGTTTTCTCACTTCGAGATGAATATAAATCCTATATTCACGACAAACCAACAAATATTCTGTTTATTCAGGGGCACAGACTTACTCTATTTAGCTAGGAGCTAGCTGGGCCCCTGACTTAGAATTTTTAGGGGCCCAGCCCAAAAGTTAGGGCCCCAACAAAATATTATTTTATTTTACCACTCTGATGCATAATTAATGAACAATAACATGCCATTACTCCGTGTTTATTGAATATTATAAACATTACATTACTGATCATTATAAGTCCAAGTTATCTATTTAATTATAAATAGTATTGTTAATGAGTTTTGTTATAAATGATCACACCTAGAATATGTAAATTATTGTAATAAAAGATTAAAAAATATTAGATATTAAATTAATGTTTTATTTTGTTATAAACATTTTGTTGACATAGTTTTAAATTAATGTATGAGACCTTTGCTATCAACATGATTCTCCGCCATATAATTATTATTGATGATTTCTAAAAGCACTGCATTTTATTAATCAAAAGTGCCGCGTTTTAGAATATCCAAAAACCGGAAGTGAAACCTAGTTATTTCCCCTTCAAATTATAACACGAATTTATGGTCTGACATGTGTAAAATAAACACTATCATATCTGTTTTAATGTTGATTTTATACCAGCAAATGTTACTTGTGCTCTTGCACATCCAATTTTACATTGACATACGAAGCGCAGAGTACCGCAACATGCGGTTTTGTGGGAAACCGTACATCACAACATCTCGAACATTGTCTTGTTTCCGCAGTGGAAAAATAAAAACAACGTTTGTTTCGTTATTATTTTGTTAAGGGTTTGTCTATTTCGGCCAAAAGTACGTAGTTCACGGGACCAAAGCAAAATCTGTGGGGTAAAATTCTCGAACTGAAATGTTTGTGTTGAAAGATTACCCTTTTTCCGTTATTTTGATTGAATATTTTTGGTCGCCACATGGGCGCCTGAAAGTCAAATTTTTGTTGTCCGTTGTTAACTTTCGTCTCGTTAAGACGATAGGGCCTTCATTTTTCATCCGATCTTTACCAAACTTTAACAGGTTGTTAATATCAATAAAAGCTCGAATGAGTTCGAAAACCAGCCAGATCGGACAAGGAACAGCAGAGTTATGGCCCTTGATTTAGTTTAAAATGCTATATTGCTAAATTTTGCCTCGTTAAGACGATAGGGGCTTCATTGTTCATCCGATCTTTACCAATCTTTATCAGATTGTTAATGTCGTTGAAAACTCGAAAAGTTTTGAAAACCAGCCATATTGGACCAGTAACAGCGAAGTTATGGCCCTTGATTTAGTTAAAAATGCTATATTTTGCCTTGTTAAGACGATATGGGCTTCATTGTTCATCCGATCTTTACCAAACTTGATCAGATTGTTAATATCAATGAAAAGCTTGGACAAGTTCGAAAACCAGCCATATCGGAATAGTAACAGCGGAGTTATGGCCCTTCATTTAGTTAAAAATGCTATATTTTGCCTCGTTAAGACTATAGGGGCTTTATTGTTCATCCGATCTTTACCAAACTTTATCAGATTGTTAATATCAATGAAAGCTCAGACAAGTTTGAAGACCAGCCATATCGGACCAGTAACATCGGAGTTATGGCACTTGATTTACTTCAAAATGATATATTTTGCCTCGTTAAGACGATAGCGCCTTCTTTTTCCATCCGATCTTTACCAAACTTCATGAAAATGTTAATGTCTATGAAAGCTTGGTCAAGTTCGAAAACCAACCAGATCGGACCAGTAACAGCGGCGTTATGGCCCTTGATTTTGTTAAAAATGCTATAATATGCCTCGTCATACGATAGGGCCTTCATTTTGCATCTGATCTTTGCCAAACTTTAAGAGATTTTACAACTCTCTTTTTTATATTATTAGCTCTACTGATCAGAGATCAGCAGAGCTTATGCCGTGGTGCGGTGTCCGTCGTCCGTCTGTCTGTCTGTCCGTCCGTCCGTCCGTCCGTTAACTTTTTTTTTGTAGCGACTACTCCTCTGAAACTACTGAATGGATTTTCATGAAACTTTACAGAAATGTTGCCCATGAAGTCTAGTTGATCCTAGCAAAAATTCATGTAGATGTGAAATCCAAGATGGCCGCCAAATCTAAAAATAGGTTTTTAAAAAACAAGTTTGTAGCGACTACTTCTTGAAAACTCTAAGGGATATTGCTATGGGACTTTTTCTAAAATGATCAGCATGACATGATGTTGGTCCTTGTCGAAAATCGTTTTGATTCGACGTTAAACATGGCTGCCAGCGGCCATCTTTGTTTACATAGAGTTATATAATGAAAACTTGTAGCGACTACTCCTCTGAAACTACTTGACGGATTTTCATGAAACTTCACAGGAATGTTGCTCTTGATGTCTAATTGATCCTAGCAAAATTTCAGGTCGGCCGGAAATTCAAGATGGCCGCCATGGCTAAAAATAGATTTTTAAAAAAAAAGTTTGTAGCGACTACTTCTTGAAAACTATAAGAGATATTGATATGGGACTTTTTCTAAAATGATCAGCATGACATGATGTTGGTCCTTGTCGAAAATCGTTTTGATTCGACGTTAAACATGGCTGCCAGCGGCCATCTTTGTTTACATAGAGTTATATAATGAAAACTTGTAGCGACTACTCCTCTGAAACTACTTGACGGATTTTCATGAAACTTCACAGGAATGTTGCTCTTGATGTCTTATTGATCCTAGCAAAATTTCAGGTCGGCCGGAAATTCAAGATGGCCGCCACGGCTAAAAATAGATTTTTAAAAAATAAGTTTGTAGCGACTACTTCTTGAAAACTATAAGAGATAATGATATGGGACTATTTCAAAAATGATCAGCATGACATGATGTTGGTCCTTGTCGAAAATCGTTTTGATTCGACGTTAAACATGGCTGCCAGCGGCCATCTTTGTTTACATAGAGTTATATAATGAAAACTTGTAGCGACTACTCCTCTGAAACTACTTGACGGATTTTCATGAAACTTCACAGGAATGTTGCTCTTGATGTCTAATTGATCCTAGCAAAATTTCAGGTTGGCCGGAAATTCAAGATGGCCGCCACGGCTAAAAATAGATTTAAAATAAATAAATTTGTAGCGACTACTTCTTGAAAACTGTAAGTGATATTGATATGGGACGTTTTCTAAAATGATCAGCATGACATGATGTTGATCCTTGTCGAAATTTATTTCGATGTGACTTTAAACATCTTTGTTTACATAGATTTATATAGTAAAAACTTGTAGCGACTACCCCTCTGAAACTACTGGATGGATATTCATGAAACTTTACAGAAATGTTGCCCATGAAGTCTAGTTGATCCTAGCAAAAATTCATGTTGATGCAAAATCCAAGATGGCCGCCAAAGCTAAAAATAGATTTTTAAAATACAAGTTTGTAGCGACTACTCCTTGAAAACTATAAGTGATATTGATATGGGACTTTTTCTAAAATGATCAGCATGACATGATGTTGGTCCTTGTCAAAAATCGTTTTGATTCGACGTTAAACATGGCTGCCAGTGGCCATCTTTGTTTACATAGAGTTATATAGTAAACACTTGTAGCGACTACTCCTCTGAAACTACTTGGCGGATTTTCATGAAACTTTACAGGAATGTTGCTCTTGATGTCCAATTGATCGTAGCAAAATTTCAGGTCGGCCAGAAATTTAAGATGGCCGCCACAGCTAAAAATAGATTTTTAAAAAATAAGTTTGTAGCGACTACTTCTTGAAAACTATAAGTGATATTGATATGGGACTTTTTCTAAAATGATCAGCATGACATTATGTTGATCCGACGTTAAACATGGCTGCCAGTGGCCATCTTTGTTTACATAATAGTTTGTATAGTAAAAATGTGTAGTGACTACTCCTCTGAAACCACTAGACGGATTTTCATGAAACTTCACAGGAATGTTGCTCTTGATGTCTAGTTGATCCTAGCACAATTTCAGGTCGGCTGGAAATTCAAGATGGCCACCACAGCTAAACATAGATTTTTAAAAACAAGTTTGTAGCGACTACTTCTTGAACACTGTAAGTGATATTGATATGGGACTTTTTCTGAAATGATCAGCATGACAAGATGTTGATCCTTGTCAAAAAATATTTTGATTCGACATTAAACATGGCTGCCAGTGCCCATCTTTGTTTACCTAGAGGTATATAGTAAAAACTTCAACTTGTAGCGACTACTCCTCTGAAACTACTTGACAGTTTTTATGAAACTTCACTTCACCTAGCTATCAAAATCTATCAGTAGAGCTTCAAGGTCATTGACCTCTTGTTTTTTTGTTGAAATTATGCCTTTTTTTCATTTTTTTTTTTTAGCTCTATGTTGGACCAGTCGGACCAGTAACAGAGGAGTTTATATCTCTTGATTTAGTTAAAAATAAATGCTATATTTTTCCTCGTTAATACGGTATGGCCTTCATTTTCATCTGATCTTTACCAAACTTTACCAGATTCTTTAGTTATGGCCCTTGATTTAGTAAAAAAGCTGTTTTTTTGCCCAAACTTTCAAAAAAACGTAAATGGCAGTCACTCGCTTCATTGATGTTATAACAGCCATGTTAGCCAGTAGAGCGTCCACAGGCCCCTCTTGGGCCTCTTGTTTGATAAAGTTACCAATTTTTATCGAGCCAGTGATTTTGACATAGCGATCACATTGTTGTCCGGGTCTGTGTGTCAGTTTGTCCATTCGTTAGTCCATGCGTCTGACTTGATTTGTTTATATTTTCTTCATTACTTGCAGGATATTCACCGAACTCCACCAGAATTTTACTTATATGCATCTAATATCACATGCACAGTTTCGGTTCGCTGCGACCTACTTTAGATGAAATATAGGTCACACCCTGTCTCTGCTACAACTTTGCATATCTTGCGACATTGGCTGAGGCCGTCTACTACTTCTCAAGAAATTGGGTATCTATTGATGTACAGGAATGATTACTTTAAGTATCATGCATCTTAGACTCATTTTAGTTATCAATTTTCAATGACATACTGCTTCTAAATAGTACTCCTATTCAATTTCAGCCTTTCAGAAACCAGATTGTAGGAGTATTTCAACCCAAACACCCATTTCAAAAGAGGAGGTTTCCATAGCAGCTAAAGGTACCAGATATCGTAGTAGGGTTAGTTATTCACAAGAACCTTTAGATCCAGAGGAGTTGCTAACTCTTACTGTTAGCGATACAAATGTTCAAGAACAAATCTGTGACACAAACTCACCACAAACCAATGAAACTGTTATAAGGTCAAGGTCAAATGAAAGTTTAAATGATGAACCTGATGGTGACTATCCTTTTAAAAGCACAGAAGTAAAAACGCCCGAAGAAGTTGTACCTGTAGCTAGTATTACATGTAGAAGAAATTCTGATGACCGAATGGAAAGTTTGTCAAGTAGTCCAACACCTTCAGGTGAAGCCAACAGTATTAATAAGACCTTGACAGTTCCTGCCAATAATACAGCAGAAAGTTTAAATACAAGTGAAAGTTTGTTCGTGGAAAAATTTAAAGACATAAAATTAACAGCTAGTTCGAGGCGGGTTGAAGCACGCAGCAGTTTACCTCTGGATTCTGATTTAAAATTAACTGGGTCGTTACGATTAGATAGCAGCAATATAGCTGGCAATAAACGGACCTCTCCGTCTGCCCATTCCGAGGCTCTGGCTAAGTTTGTTGCTCGCAGGAAAACAATTTCACCATCAAGATTTTCACACAGAAGTTCACACGACAGTTCTGGGTTGTTAAGTGTTGGTAATTCAGGAGATGGCATAGGCGTTGCTAAGGAAACGGTAGTCGTGGAAATGTCTGACAGTGGTAACAACACTTCACCAAAATCATTTTCCAAACAACCTATATCGGTAAGTCTGGATTTTAATCTCAGCTCGTCGACCAAAGAAAAGAAGATCTCAGCTGAGAAAAAGAAGCCAAAGAAGTGATAGGAGGTATGATTCTGTGATAAGTTATATATATATAGAAAATTGCGTTTATCATGCATGTTAACGTGAGTTATATTTGACACTATTTTAAGCACTAAAAACCCAACATTGTGAAAGACTCAAAATCTCAAACTTTGTCAATACCCTACATTTTGGAATTGCCGCTATTTAGTAATTTCAATTTATTATTTTAACAGATTTTAATATGTTTTTATGGAATTGAACGGTTTGGCATTTTGAGTCTTCAGTTTTGTGCTAAAAAAAGTAAACTGTATTTATTTCAGTATATTATGTAGTCTGGCACTGGTTACTGCCTCATATTGTGGTCACTTTGTTGTCATGGTTATTATCACAATAAGGAGTCACACTTAGCCAAATTTTATTTATCTCACCATGGGTTCATGTTTATTTATTTTAATCAAACTTGGCAGTCATGTTTGCCAGCCAATAGATGTGTATTAGATGTGTACCATGAATATGGAATATTCCACTCAATCATTCATAAATATTTCAGAATGATAGATTTTGGATTTTTTTCAGGAATAACCTAGAATAACGAGAAAAACTTTCTAAACAAATATTTTAAAACATTCCTTCAATATATTATAAATGGTCATTCTCATGGAGGAATAACATTCATGAACAGTGTTTAACCTGCGAGTATTGTTATGCGCTGTATCAATTGTTTAGGCTGTAATGTTTCATCATTACATATCTTACCCAACAAATTACTTGGATTATATCACGGTATAACATTGTTATAAAAATTTGTAAATTGCAGCTGCATAGTCAGCGATTTTTTTCACCCTTCTGGGAATGGTCCAGACATCCGTTCAATTGGAAAAACTAGCGTCTTTTTGCCCTAAATTGGGAGTTTTTCAATATCAACAAAAGCAGTATTGTACGCTTAAATTCTTTGCAATGTATACATTCTTATGTATTTCATTACAGTATAATAAGCAAATGGAAAAAATGCAACAACAATTATGATGTTACCATGGTTACACGTTAACCTCTAAAATATAAAAAAAAAGAAGAGAAAACACCACCACTGAATTAGTGGACAGACACTTACATATACTCCTATAAAATATATCACACATAATAAAAACCGCTTTCTCATCTGCCCCTCATTTTGATGTCAAAGATAAATGCTTTTACTTAATAAACATTACAGTCTGGTTGTGCCAGAAATAATTACTCCCATCACTGATATGTGTACCACTGATGGGGTAGAATTTAACTTTTTGACCCACATGCTTTTTTTTGCAATTTCAACTTGCAAAAGTGCATTCTTACTGGCATTTTTTCTTTCAGTCCTAGACATTTCTGCACATACACTACTTATATTCGATTGTGTTGTAAAAGGCAACAAATAACTCCTTTTGTTATTTGAGTAATCTATCAAATCCTGCTAAATTTGTACAGAAAAGATGTACTCGCATTTTTTTGCGAGTGCTGAAAATTGCAACTTGCATTTTCTCAAAACAACTTGCATTTTCTCAAAACAACTCGCATTTTCTCAAAACAACTCTTGCATTTTCTCAAAACAACTTGCATTTTCTCAAAACAACTCACATTTTCTCAAAACAACTTGCATTTTGCTAGTGCTAAATACCCGGCCATATTTATATTTTTAAGTTTAATACAGTTTGTCAGATCTTTTCCTAGCTTTATACTAGACTAGCGCAGTAAAAACAGGCGATACAAATGAAGCGGGCAATTGTGCTAGAGACACCCTCAAAACCCGAATCACCCCAAGATTCTATTCTATTCCTCCTCCCCCACCCCACTCTACCCCTGCCCCCACTCCCCTCCACACTTTTTTTACATATTTCTGTGTTGTTTTAGTCAATTCTTACACATATACGTTGCACCCTCCCCGCCCCCACCACGACCCCCCCGCCTCTCACCCCATCACCCCCAACTCCGCCCCAGACTTTTTTTTGTTGACATATTTCTGTGTTGCTTTTGTCAATTCTTACACATATATGTTGCAACCCTCCCCAAATGTATAACATTTAATTGTTGAATGTTTCACCTTGCTCTTTGTAGTATTCAAAATCTTCCATTGATCTTGGAATTTCCGTACTCTCTTTTTTTTCATATTTTTCCTTTTTGTCAATGTTTTTTTCTTCGTTTTCTTTTTTTCCTAGGTTTGGAACCTTCGGCCCATACCAGGAACGACATGTCATTATGCGGTGACCGTGAAGGTTACCGGAAACGGAGATCTATCACACGCACAATAAAATAAATTATTTGATTGGATAAAATGACGAGTCAAAATCAATACCACGATAATTGCAATAAAATTACCCCTCTGGGCGCATAGCCCACAATGTGGTTTCCCATGCGCTTTAAAAGAAATACCTCGACGAATTGCTATCCCTCTGTGGGCAATCTATTATTAGAAGCTGTAAAAATCTATTATTAGAAACGACAAAAAAAACAATACATAATACTGATAATTTATCAATAGTCCGTTCGGACTATAAGTTTAGTTTTTTTTTATAGTCCAAACGAAATTTTTATAGCTTCGGTCTGGGACTATTCGTTTAATTCGCAGACTGCTCGTATAAAATATAATAACGGTGGTGCAGTAAAGACTGGTAGTATAAGCTTTGAAACTGAATCAAATCTGATCTGTTCTTATCTCTTCTGGGGGACTACTCGGGTCCAAAATGCTCGTCTGATGCTCGTCCCCATATTCCTCTGGGATAAAGGTGATGGGGACCATTCTGTGCGATACCGATTAATAACTTAAGTGTTTTGTGCTTTTTCTAGTCTGATCATGTCTGGCCTTGAATCTCCAGATCTCAGCCTTTCAGGGAAGGTTCTGTGTAATCAGTTTTATCACATAACATTTGGTGTGGGAGTGTAATAACACCATTCAATATTTCCGATATTCCACTAGTGGTATAACACAACGTTAATGACGTCATGTTAATGTACGTTTTCTGACGTAATGTGACATTATAAGTTATGTAATAAATAGAATCTAACATTCGTTCTCATTCATTTTTGAATTTATTAAACGAGTTGGCAAAATAATATAACGTGAGGCTCTTGCCGAGCATTATATCATTTTTGCAAACGAGTTTAATAAATTTTTTTTAGGGATATTAACTATAGGAAACGCTCTTATAGCCTCCAACGCTGTCTTGACGGGCCTTCCTGTGTAGGTGAAGAACCGTTGTACCCTAATCACCACCTGCTTCGCCTGCACCGGCTTCTTCGATCCCCCGGTGAAGGAACAAAGATAATCTTGAAAATGTAGCACGTAGCTGTGCAGGCTTGACCCGGTACTGAACCTCCGTGGGTCTTTTGGTGGGTCTTCCGCGTCGAAGTCACCACAGATGAGCTGTCTGGGTAGGACGTCGAGGGTCTAGTGGTCGAAGCAGTTCTCGGCGTGGTCTTCTTCGTGGAGTCTTCTTTGTGGACTGTCGCTGTGCCAGTACTGGTTCATACACGCTCCCGTTGTATGGAAGCCAGTGTGACAGGAAGTGTTTATGATCTTTGGAATATGATGCACGTGTGCCAGATGCTTCGTCAACTCTGCGGTGACCATTTGGCATTCCTTCAGCGCACAGTGGTATCTGATTTGATTGCCTTTGGGTGTCCGGGGAGCGTCAATAATTGGTAAAGTACACTGGAAACCCTGGGGGTCGTGGGTTCAAATCTCACTGGAGGATTATTTTTTTTTTATCTCCATAAGAAACCTTGGTGGTTCATGGGTTCAATTTTTAAAACAAAAATAAAAATATATATATGCAGTAAAAAAAGTTAGGGTCGGCGGCTAAATAATAGGGTCGTTCGGGTTAGCGGAAACAAACACTTTTTTCTTTTAAGCCTAATCGCCATCATCAGTCTGACGCGTCATGAAAATGACAAACAATACAGAGGAAGTCACCACGCATATTACGGCGAGACACTATAACATCTATCGATAAAAGGATACCAATAATAAAAATTCAACGAATAGATGTAAAAGATCCAGCCAGGTCAGGAATATCTACTCTGACTATTTCAACCTTTACCAGGTCCGGATTAAATTCTTCGCACGACTCAATCAACTCCCTCTCTTTCTGTTCCAAACGTCCTTGTTCTTTTCTGCAGCCACCATGTCTTTGACCTAAGTATAGCTGATCCCCTCGTCATCATCCTCAGTCATGAAGTTACTAATCGAGGCCATTGGTGAACAACAACTGACAATGCAGAGGAGTCGATGTTAGAACCAAAACCTTTTACTGAAAATATAAATCTATAAATAATATGTAAAGACAAGTCTAGTGTAATACGTAGATTTCCATCGGTAAAACATATTGATTTCTCAATGAAAGAATAATCATAATCACTAAATATTAGTTACTAATTCGGAACGTAAGATAAGATTTTAACTGCAATACGTAGATTATATGACTTGAGTATACGTGAATCCTTCGCGCATTTGTACGGTTGTTAGAATTTGTCATGAAAAAATCTCGCCTTCCATCTCATGAAGAATTTCAATAGTATGGAAAAAAACGAATTTACCTTTGGAGTGTATCTTTCCAACTCCGGGAATTCAAATACTCTCGTTGAAAAGATCGAGCGGTTCCTGGGAAGTACACACTGCTTCTCTGACAATCTGCCGTGGCTCCAGAGACTTACTGATTACGGCATCCGCGTCACAGTGGTCCGTCTCGTATGTGCACTTTTGGGTAGGAGGCACTTAAAATAAAAGTTATGCTTTTTCTAATATGTTAAATGCAACATTCCCATAATTCACTAAACGAAAACATATCCAGTCCACTCTCAGCAACTCAAATTCGCGTACTTCGAATTTCCGCTTAAGTCAAATATTTGTCACGGTCCCAATTTTATTCCTTCTATTTTTATGCAATTTGACTTATTTTAAGTCAAATTTCGACAAGTTGTATTATTTGCTAATTCGAACTATATTTCTGGTCCCAAACAGGAATCTATACAGTAATTTACACTCGCTAATTCGAAGTTCAGTTGCCGAATGCAAGTTTGATCAACACAAGCCGCATTGAAGTTGATTGTAAAGCAATTATAAGAATTATACTAATTTGACATGGTCGAAACGTATAATTTGTGAAAATATTGTCATTGTATATGTCTTTCTATGTTTTTAATAAAATTGAAATCATAAAATTTTGCTGATTTATTTAATTACCAAAAAGTTTTCTTATTCGGCTTTAACAGCTATGCCCGAATAATACAAACTGACAAAACAAAAGCAGCATGCTGCAATACATGTCTCAAATTTGAGCGTGGTAATAACAATCAGTAATGTATGTAATTGCATTTTCCTGTTTAATCTGAATGAAATTATAACAGTAAAGAAACATATTCATCAATATATATAAAGGAAGAAAACGTGTATTTTATTAATAGTCGGCTAACATCAGTATTATATATGTATAGTGTAAATCTGGTGGGTGGGGTAATAAAATTGAAGACAAGTCTGCCAAAATCGTTTAAATCGAACTTTGGATAACTCGAACTTTTCTCCCGGTCTCTTAAAATTTGTGATACTGAGTGTGGACTGTACATACACAGACTGAAGTGAAATACATGTATAAACACTTTCCAGACTTTATGTTGTGCACCGTCCTGGTTGATAGTTGCTGTGCGGACCGTAGTCTGTAATGCCTGTTTGCTGTCGCCAGTGAATGGCACAGTTGGGCTGCGATGTCCGCGCCCACGGAAGTCTCTGACGAATGTTGTTATAGATTTTCTGTTAAGTGTGGCGGAGAACTTACCATATTTCGGCTCCATGCCAGCTTTGGCCCAAGCTTTCTGAAATGTGCAAGTGCAGAAAAGATATAGCAAATGAATCCACAAACTATTTTAATCTATAACTAATAATGTGTCAAACATGAATGTGTATGTGTTTATGCTTTTCAGTATTAGAAATGTATATACACTAAAATGTAGATTACCTGAAGCATTTTAGACATCACGGATGTCGACGTTATACTGATCAATGCCATCTGCGCTTTGGAATACTTGACTGACTGAAGACTCACGGCGGCGCTCTACAATGTGAAGAAACCGCAGAAAAAATCCAAAGTCTGCTTCGGTGACTGCACCGTACATTCCTGCAGTCTTGTGGGCTGCAACGGATATCACTCTATACTTCTCTCCCTCTACTTCCATGGTTGTAGTGTTATTCAACAGGGCGCTAGGCCTAAGCCCATTAAAAAGTGTAAGGAGCAACGCTGCATGAAATGAAAACATTGAATTTGTTCAGTCGAGCTTATTATATATTTTCAGTGTATACCTTGAAACAAAACATACTTAAATTCGTCTAGTTAGCTCGACTATTCGAAGAATAAGAGAGCTTATGTAATCACCCTGGGGTCGGCGTCCCACATCAAGGTTTGCCTGTAAGCTGTGTTTACAAGTCTATATCTTCAATTTTGGTTCCTGTAAACCATGGGCTCTCATGGAACCCAAATATGATAGCCCATAAATTGTGTCCCATTTCACATCAAATTTTGCGTTTAAGCTGTGTTTACAAGTCTATCTCTTACAATTCTTACCCTAGCACAATCATATTTGGCCATTAGCTTCTTTGTAGCATTATCTTAAGGGCTGCTTAAGTAATTTCGGTTCCTGTAACCCCTGGGCTCCCATGGAACCCAAATTCTGATAGCCCTTAAAATGTGTCTGTTTCACATCAAATTTTGCGTGTAAGCTGTGTTTACAGGTCTATATCTCTTGCATTTCTTGTCCTAGCTGAACTAAATTTTGGAATTGGTTTCCTTATAGTATGTTGTAAAGGGTTGGGTAATTAATTTTGTCTTCTGCAAATTCTGGGCTCCCATGGAACCCAAATAGTGATGGCCCATAAAATGTGCAATAAAGGCAGATCAAGGTTTGCATGTAAGCATGTACACTAGTCAAAATTGCTAACCGATCACTTGTTATTTTCTTATTTATTTGTCTCAGAAAAAAATAATATATGTGAAATTGGAAATAAATGTATTGAAAAATGTTCTATAAGTAATCACATCAGTAAAGCAAAGTATTTTATGAATTTCAAAGAAGTTTATTTTATCGAAATTCATAGATACCCGTAATTTCAAAATTTACAAAAATCAATATCGCGTATGACCGCCGTTTGCGCGTACAACAGCTAAACAGCGTTGTCGCATGGAATTTATGTAGTTATGTAGAAAACGCTGAGGTATGTTATTCCAAACATTGACTATGTCCCTTGTGAGGTCAGCAATATGTTGTTGCCTTGGTAACTGTCGCACACGACGGTCGATTTCGTCCCACACATGTTCGATTGGATTTAAATCCGGACTACATGGCGGCCACTCCATTGTTCGAATGTTGTTGCCCTGAAGTAGCTGACGGGTAGTTCTTGCAGTATGGCAAGGTGCATTGTCTTGCATGAATGTCATCCCACGGTTAGCGCGAATATGGGGAATAAGCGTTGGTCGAAGTATTTGTTGCTGGTATTGGTCTGCGTTCAGGTTTCCTCGAACAACCACCATATCAGTTTTAGTGTGCAAACCATCCCCAAACCATCACTGACCCTCCTCCAAAATGAGATCTTTCGTTGACGCAATTATCCGAATATCGTTCCCCAAGTCGTCAATAAATTCGCTCTCTACCGTCGGACTTCTGAAGATTAAATCTGGACTCATCTGTAAAGGCGACATTTGCCCAGTCTGCTCTTGTGAACCTCAAATGCCTTCTGGCCCACTGAAGACGAATTCGCCGGTGTCTTCCAGTCAATACTAATCCCACAAAAGGTCTTCTCGCTCTCAATCCCATGATCCGTAGTCGATTTCGTACTGTTTGATCACTCAAGTTTCTATTATGGACGCCTATTAAACGTCTGGCAGTATCAGTCGCTGTTATTCTTCTATTACGAAGGTGTGTTACAAGGATGTAGCGATCTTGACGCTGCGTTGTCACACGTCTTTTTGGCCTTCGGTGAAGGTCATCAACACTTCCGGTGCGATTGTACTTGAGCCAAAGGTCGTGAATTGTTGAAAAACTTCTGTTGACTGTTCTGGCTACCTGTACATATAAAACAACTCATGCTTGCGACTTTTTCAGAAATAATGAACATGGTTAGACAGAATCATGTACGAACGAACAAACGAAGAGACGGACGGACGGACGGACAGACAAGTAAACTTATGAATAAACTAACCTGCCTGAAGGATGAGGAATATTATAATACACAATACTGGACTTGAAAAAGAGAAAATAAAACGTAGAAAATCGATTAAATAAATTAATAAAAATGAACAAATTATGCATGTCCTTTACCTGCCGAATCGAAGTACCAGCAATAATCATACCGACGGCCCGTCCACGCTCTTCCGTTGTCATGCGACGCATTTTTTATTTAATTTTTAGTAAGTTTTTGTTTGGGATTGAAACGATAAACAATTCCGAGAACACAAACACATGTTCAAATCTTACCTCGTGCAGCACGGGAGAATAATGCGATTTCGCGCCAAAATAAGCCACGAAGTGCGGATTTTGAAGTTACAAAGTGTATTGATTGTTTTGTTTGCTGCTCATATTTATTTGTATGAAATATCAACTCAAAATATACAATATTTGATATAATATTCCAAATAATAAAATGACCGGTTAGCAATTTTGACCAGTGTATATATATCTATAAATTTGTTTGGGATTTCTTAGAGCATTATGCATGTTATTCATACTTCACTCATATTGGGGCATGGGCTCCCTCCTCCCCACCAGCCCCCACTCCCCTCCCACCCCTCCACAACTGTTTTTTTTTTTTTCATATTTCTTTATTGTTTTGGTCGATTCTTACACATATATGTTGCCCCCTACCCCCACCCACCCCACACCGCCTCTCCCCCACTCACCCCCACTTGAAATTTTTTTTTTTTTTTTAACATAATTTATATCTGTGTTGTTTTAGTCAATTCTTACAAATATATGTTGCCCCCTCCACCCCATTCCCCCCCATACTCCCCATGAGTAATATTTTTATTTTGTTTTACCATATTTCTGTGTTGTTTTGGTCAATTCTTACATAGCTTCTTACACATACATGTTGCCCTCCCCACCCCCAGCCTTTCCCCCATCCCGGTGGGTTGGGGGTGGGGACGTGAATACGATTAGATAATCTATTGAAATAAGTTGTTATACTTGATAAATAATGTTGGCACACAATTATGTTGAAAATTTACCATAAAGGGAGGTAATTGGCTTTTACAAAAGTCCCTAATAAATGTTATGTTGGCATAATTGCAGGGTTTAAAGTAATAGTGTAAGAACAAGTTGTGCTCCAATATACCCCATTTACAATCGAGATTATTCCACTTAGTTACACTAATCTTCCCTGAGGCTCTTTGATGAATTACCAACATTTCTAAATATTTTGAAAGAAAATGGTGACTGGGTCCCTAACCCTGTATATATAATTTTTTTAAAAACAAATGTACAGTTCAAATGTTTGACCTTGACCCATAAATAATACCAGAATAAAAAGTGTAAGGAGCAACGCTGCATGAAAAGAAAACATTGAATTTGTTCAATCGAGCTGATTGTATATTTTCAATGTATACCTTGAAACAAAACATACTTAAATTCGTCTAGTTTTGAATTCGGAGTGAGAGGTTAAAATATAACATATATTTTTAAATACCTGATGTAGAAATAAAATTGCCGCCCTCATTACGGCACCAACAAATGTGCTCTCAATTTATCCGTATCGAGCCTCGCCAAATAGTGCCTCTGCCGCCAGTACCGCACCTCTAGATTTCTCCTGCTTGTACAACGCTTTCAAGGCATTTTTTACATATATATTTAGTAATGTCCGGCTGGAAACCACTATGCTATTAGCATCACAAAAACGAAAGAAGCGTATCAAGGAAGATAGGACGCTCTCAATGTGCTTGGCGATTTCAGATCCTTCGCATGTTCTAACCATTCTTCCACGGATTCCGGGCTCATTGCTGAAAATACAATACAAAATACACGTCTGCAAAGTATATGTGTGAAGAATTTGCTTGAATTCAGTATTGCAAAAGGACTACCAAATACTTACCACGCAAATCCTGCGCGGGGTGGGGGTGGTGGGGACGTGAATAAGATTAGATAATCTATTGAAATAAGTTGTTATACATGATTAATAATGTTGGCACACAATTATGTTGAAAATTTACCATAAAGGGAGGTAATTGGCTTTTACAAAAGTCCCTAATACATGTTATGTTGGCATAATTGCAGGGTTTAAAGTAATAGTGTAAGAACAAGTTGTGCTCTAATATACCCAATTTACAATCTAGATTATTCCACTTAGTTACATTAATCTTCCCTGAGGCTCTCTTGATGAATTACCAACATTTCTTGATATTTTGAAAGAAAATGGTGACTGGGTCCCTAACCCTGTATATATAAATATATTATCCTTTTTAAAATCCTTCAAATGCTTATATCGCAGGAACCGGAAGTCGGAGCTTAGAATCGATGGCAAACAAAATTTTTTAAAAACAAATGTACAGTTTAAAAATAAATGTACAGTTCAAATGTTTGACCTTGACCCATAAATAATATCAGTGACCCAGAAAACGCGACTTTGTCCGTAACAGCTCATTTGAATGTACACATCCAGAAAAATCTTAGATACATCAAAAGATCGATGAGATTATTTTTTTTAAATAAAAGCAATATTGGTGACTGAGACCCTAGGGTTAGGTTTGTAAAATCCTTAAAATAGTTATCTCAGGAACCGGAAGTCGAAGCCTAGAATCGATAGCATTTATAGGTTCGGTTTGAAACAAAGAAGCCACAGCTTTTTTTTAAATATATGTATAGTTCAGTTTTTTTTACCTTGACACGTAGATAATAGCGGTGGCCTAGAAAACGCAGCTTTACCAGTAAGAACACATTTATATGTATACAACCAGAAAACGCGGCTTTACCAGTAAGAACACATTTATATGTATACAACCAGAAAACGCGGCTTTACCAGTAAGAACACATTTATATGTATACAACCAGAAAACGCGGCTTTACCAGTAAGAACACATTTATATGTATACAACCAGACTTGGATAGCTCAAACGATCGATGAGAAATTTCAATTTTTTAAAAAAAATAGTGGTGACTGGGTCCCTACAATTGTTATGGGCCAGGATTAGCACTAAAAGTTCAAACACTAATAACTTTGCCCATATAAGGAAATATTACAAAAAGAACACAAATAAATGTCCAGCATAACTAATTAACCTATATTTCATGAGTTTGCCAAGGTCGCAATGTCGTTTTAATAGGTCATTTTTTGCCTACAACTACTTTAACTTTGCCGTGTGCCCAGAGCATGGGTATTCGTTTTTTTGTTGCGCTATTTAGCAGCCTTTTAGAACTTTTAATTCTGAGCATAATTTGTCGTACGATTCTTATGCCGAGACATATCATTACTGAGATATTACATAATTGAAAAGGTCATGTCTTTATCTTGATATCTTTTTTTTATCTATAAAGTGGTCTAAGGATAAAAGTAAAATTGTCATGTTGTAGAGTTTTCAATTATCTACAAATTGCTTATTGGGACTACCGAATTATATTTACAAATGGCTGAGATATGACTTCCGGACTGATTACTATCAAATATATAAAGGGACCAAATCACCAAAAAAAACTAACTTTAGGGACCCTATCACCGTTATTGTTCAATTAGGTATAACTAGGTCAAATATTAATACTAAGAAAAGATTTTATTGTATATTGTAGGGATAACAAGTTCGCACACATTGATATATAAAACATTAAAATCAAACAAGGATAACAACTCAGGTTTTTTTTTTACAAATAGGGGAAGGCGCCCAGGCCCTTTCAGAGGGGAAAAAACGCGCGTTTTTTTTCGATTTAGGGGAAAATTGCGTGCACTTGGTTGTTTTGAGGGGAAAATTAAAATTGATTAAAAAGGCATTTTAATCTTTATTTTGTTATAGAGTTGTCATTTTTATCTGTTTTAATTTTCTTGCGGTAATTTTGCAAGTTGTGCGACATAGCTGATAAAAGTTCACAAAATATACCGGAAACCACAACAGTTACTTCCCTTGTTATTAGTCATTGTCGTAAAGGTAAACCGTAAAGTGTTCTACGAATAACAATTGCGAAGCGTCGAAGGTGATTTATCGTTTTTTTCGTCCATGATTTATTAGTCTTTAAATTAAAGGGGAACTTTCTGTAGAGGGGAATTTATTACCTTAAATAGGGGGAAAATGTAGGTTCCCCAGATAGGGGAAGACGCCGGTATCCGGCGTCAGTTATATAGTAAAAAAAACACCTTCAACTTCTAATTCGCTAACCCAATGTTTTTAAGATAAATAAATTTTGTGAATGGTCAAGTTCAGAATAGTCAAGTTGAGAATATATTATATCTAGTACCCAATATAAAGTCGAATTTTTTTTATTTTTTTTTTAAAACCCTGGTGTTGTGCAATCGGTTTCTAAGGGTAATAAAGACCCAAATATACGATAATTGGCCGTCAAAAAGTGCTTCTTCCCTTGGAAAGGGGTCAGTAGGGTTGGATTTGAAAACTTTTTGACCCAAAATTTGGGGAAATCTTAACTAACCCAGGGTTCGCACTCAAATATAGAACAAACGTCAGGGTTTTCTATCGTATGTATTGTTATTTAACTCTTAACTCTTAAACCTGGTTTAATAAAAATATAATCTTGAAAAAACGTGTTTGTTATGGTGATGAGGTCCGCGAGACCATTATTAGAGCCAACCCTAGGGTAAGAGTGACAATGGCCACAAAAAATGCGGTGAATGTCCCGCTTCTCAGGGTTCCCTGAGAAGCCAGACTATGACTGCCAACAATGGGGTCAGTGTCCTGCCCCTCAGGGTTAGGGCGAGTTTTTTTTCGCTCCTACAGTCCTCTTGCCTGTGGAGCGCGTCCACCATTTTGAGCGCGCCGTCCATGACAGCTGGCGCTGAACTCGACTTAATCATGTTGAGTCCATAAGATGGACTCTAGCAGTCTGATGTAGTCCATTTCGAATGGACTCAACCCTTTTCAGCTTATGGACTTTGTGCTTTTAGCTGAAAAAAAAGTTCCTCTGATCGAAGGTAGCAGACAGAGTCCTTCCGGCTATTTTCGTAATTTATGTTGGAATCTGAAATAGTTTTATGGGGTTCGATCAGTTGGACGTGAATATAAGATGTCATGTTAAATGTGTACCTATAAGACGTAGATTTAAAATTTGGTTGCAAATTATATGCAATCATGCATAGGGCCTGCTTCTGTATATATTACTTGAAATTCAGTGTTCAGTGTATGCTCCATCTATTAAAGAGTGTCAAAAACTACTACAAACGAAAGGGCAAGGATAAGAAGGGCAGCTTGTTTAGTGGAATATTGTATGAGTAAAACGGATTGAGTCCATGCATACTTTTTGGATTTGGCGCATGTGTAACATCATTTTTGTAAGAGTTCGCTATGTGGTTCCATTAAATAGACCCGAATGTACGATCCGGCGTGAAATTTATAGGTGTAGAAAAAGTAAATATATCATTTGCCTGAGTGATTTGACTGAAGTAAATTGCCTGCTTACTTGAAATTTAGTGTTTACTCTATGCTCTATCTATTAAAGTGTATCAGAAACTACTAGAAACGAAATGGCAAGGATAAGATCGCAGTCCTGTGGAGTAGAATGTGGCATCAATAATGCGGATCGAGTCCATTTGTACTTGTTGGATTTGGCGCATGTGTTACATCATTTTTTCAAGAGTTTGCTATGTGATTCCATCAATTGGAGCCTTATGTAAGATCGCAAGTGTTAGAAATGGAGATAATATATGTGAGATTTTTTCCCCGAATAATTTGTGTAACAAACCCTTTGCGAGGGCATACGTGATCCGATATACAATCGATCTTTAAGAACCTACATATATCTCCGGTTCGGGACGAGGCGCAACGTTTGAGGTATTGGTTAAGAGAATCAGAATCATGGGTGAAAAGTTATTTTCATTAACATAGACATGCAATTTGGATCAGATATACCATTTTCAAAGATCTATTGTGGCTAGAGTTGAGAAGCCATCGTTAAAAGACTTAGAGATCCGCACCGTTTCGATATCAATCTACTAAACAAAATTGATTTCAGATGTTTATTCACATAGGTTATGTCAGGGTAGCCATTTGAAATTAAGGAAAAAACAGCAAATAACTTCGCCATTTTACATGGTGCCTATGGAAGAACAAAGACGATACATGCGCCATCGAGAATATCTGAAAAACGACAAGTTATCGACCTAATTTCTATTTTGGCATACCATTTGTATGTTTACGCTTTAGTAGACTCGGGTCTCTGCTCCAAGGGATCAGGTCAGGACGCGGATTTGAAATTTGCTCGCATAAGAAGTATCACTTGTGCGGATTTTGGACTTGTCTTGGCGGAAGAATGTCCCCGGCAGGCTTGAGTACAGTGTCCCTGTGGTTAGGGTACGGTGTTCCTGTGATTATGCGAATGAAGTCCCGGGCAGTGGTGGTACAAAGTCCATTTGCGGTTTGAGTTCTTAGTTTTGTGGAGGGAGTCCAGGTGCGGATTGTAGGCTTTGTGGATTGAGGTCTTAGTTTTGTGGAGAGAGTCCAGGTGCGGATTGTAAGCTTTTGTTTATAGGAATATGTCCCGGGCAGTGGTGGTACAGAGTCCATTTGCGGTTTGAGTTCTTATTTTGTGGAGGGAGTCCAGGTGCGGATTGTAGGCTTTTAGGATTGAGGTCTTAGTTGTGTGGAGGGAGTCCAGGTGCAGATTGTAGGCTTTGAGGATTGAGGTCTTAGTTTTGTGGATGGAGTCTATGGGCGGATTGTGTCTCTGTTTACGGGAATAAGTCCCGGGCAGTGGTGGTACAAAGTCCATTTACGGTTGGAGTTCTTATTTTGTGAAGGGAGTCCAGGTGCGGATTGTAGGCTCTGAGGATTGAGGTCTTCGTTTTGTGGAGCGAGTCCCATGATGAGTTGAGTTCGGAGTCTTGAAAACGCTGCAAGAAAGTAAAGAAAAACAACAAAAATCGCCTACACGTTGGCCGACAATGTTTACATGGCATAGGACCACCCGCCTAATAATGTTGTCTTGTTTTGTGTTCTTTCCATTGATGACATGTCTTTGTTTGCGGCAAAGGAGGTCCTCGTTTTGGGAGTCCATGGCTCCGCAGGTAGCGAACGAGGGTTTGGACAAAGGCAAACTCGTCCTCACTCATGGAAAGGGGCTGCGGGCCCCTGTGGCACCGTTTCTTTATTTCATTCCTGCACCTGCGCAGGTGCTCCAAGGCAGGCTGAACTCCGCGAATGCGTATATGTGTCTGTCCAGTCGTCGTCGTCGTATAACATGGACACTGGGATGTCGTCCAGATTTAGATTTTGAAGGTCCTGAGGTGTCTTGAAATGAACAAATTCGCCTACACGTTGGCCGATAATGTTTTTTAGCAACAACCTATAGGCAATCAAAAACATAACATTTGCACTGCGATGAGGCTTGGCAAAGGAACCCACCCACCCTATTTATTTTTTATTTATTTTTTTATCTTTTTTTTTTTTTTTATTTTTTTTTAAAATTTGTTTTGTCTTTTTTTTTTGTCTTATTTTTCATATACATTTGTCGGTCGTTCATCTGTCCGTCCGTCCGTCTGCTGCACTGTCTGTAAGTAAGCCTATCTGGTCTTCTTGTTGCGAAGCAGCTGTTTTATTATAGTTTTCACCTTGTCGGCCACTTGCACTTCGGTAAAGCCTATAAAATGAGACATGCGCTCGCGAACCATGGCGATTGGGGGTTTCTTCGCAGTTTGGGCACCTGCTGCATCACGGATAAAGTCCGCAAACAGATCCCTGCGGTCCACGTCGACCGGTATCGGCCGTCGGTTCTGATGATTTGCTCGGCTTTCCCTTGCCCGTTTTTCCCTTGCCTATTGGGTTAGGATTAAGGTTAGGCAGGACCTTGGCAGCACGCTCTTTCAGGAGTAAGTTGGCTCGTTCGTCGGGGAAGCGCTCTGGGTCCCATTCGAGGCCAAAGTTGACAGCGACGGTGCCAGCTATCAGTTGAACCAGTATGATGAGCTGACTGGCGTTGTTAATGGTACCCTCCAGGTCGAAGACGTTACATATACAATCTCTAAGGTTCATGTTGTACAGATCCATAACTCGGTCGCTGAGGCACAAATAGATGGCAGTGTAGGAGTGACCATCTGCAAAATTGAAAAAGCCTTTTGGCGTACTTGCCTGTTGGTGTGATCTTTGGACCAATTTTGCTATGTCCAGCTTACCCATCAACAGGCGCAGAATGTCGCTGAATGCATCCTCGTCGAGGAAAGCGAGGTTTGGAAAGCTGAACAGCGGGCCCACCACATCACTTCCATCTAAACTTGTATCCTGTGTATCGGCCACCGGAATCGGAGACTGCTCCTCTCTCATCGGCACTGGGTTGTCGAAGTCCATTCGTTGTCCATTCGTCCATTCGTTGTCGTAGTATGGCATGGACTCTGGCGAATTCTGCAACGTGGACTGGATCGACAACGCAAATGTTGTTTCCTGTGCCGTTTGATTTGTCGGCGGCGGCACCTCCTCCGCTACATCTGTCGGCTGTATGACCGGCGTCTGCGGTAGATCTCCAGTGGAAGTCGGTAGATCTGCAGTGGAAGTGGAAGGCGAACTGGAGAAAACGACAGGGTTTTTCTTTCGGGGCCTCACCACCAATTGTCGCTGATGTCTACCTTGCCCGAGGTCATCGGCAGCAGGGAAAGGTCCTCGTTTGCTACCTGTCTTGTTATAGACTTGCGGTTCAAAGTCATGTTCATAGCGCCAAACTTTGCAAACTTTCCGCTCCTTCGCCACACGTTCCTCACCTTAGCACAAAACGATGAAATGGTTTCCATTGATGACATGTCTTCGTTCCGGCAAAGGAGGTCCTCGTCTTGGAGTGCATGGCTCCGCAGGTAGCGAACGAGGTTTCGAACAACGGCAAACTCATCCTCACTCAGGGGAAGGGGCTGCGGGCCTGTGTAAGAACTTGTCTTCTGCTTTAAGGCAATCACAGTGTACATGTTTCCAATAGCGATACGTTTGACGTGCGTCCGCTCTATGTCTCCGATGGTCAGGTGCTGTATTGCCGAGATTCGGGCAAATGTGTGAAGCCCCAAAAGCAGGATAGAGACGCCTCGCAGGTTGTTTACCATGTCACAATTGGCAAAGCTTCGTCTCGCCTCTGGCGGAAGGTAGTGCAAGTCCTCGATATCGAAGCCACTGGTCATACGTTCTTGTCTCGACCGTTTCTTTATTCCATTCCTGCACCTGCGCAGGTTCTCCAAGGCCTGCTGAACTCCGCGAATGTGTATATGGACTTGTAAACAAAACGACAGAAAGTGGCCGAAATAGTTCAGGTGAGTCGCCACCGTCGACGCCGTCAGATTGAAAGGCAGCTTCAACTTAACATCTAAGTACGCCTCCAGTTTTTCAGGTCTGAATACCTCTCTGATGTTGTCTTCGCCGCTGAAGTGCATTAGATCGTCTACACGTCGAGCCATCTGTCGAGCGTCTTTTTCTGTTTTTCCCCCTCCAGGAATATTCTGTATCCAATGGTAGAACCTCCTCATTTCAGGTCCTGAAAACAGAAACAAAGGAGGCATGAGGACAACACCTCAGTAAGTCGTATGTATACATGCATACATACATACATACCGACCGGAATTGAGTATGAAGTCTGTATGCGGATACCTACATACATACATACATACATACATACAAATATACATACATTCATTGGGAGAAACTGTGTCTCCATTGACCGCAAGTCTGCACTGTGCCTCCATCCGCATGCATAGGATTTGACATTCTGTATAAGCACTGTCGACTTGACCAGCTTGCAAACTGCATTGACACCGTAAGGTTTCCATTTGCATAAGAGATAACCGTTGGCCGCAAACTTCGTTGTCACCGAGCTGTATCCGTTTGCGACCCACTGGTTACCTGACCAAATCAAGTCATTTGTACAGCAGAAGTAACACATACATACCTACTTACATAGATACATGCTTACACATACCTACATACATACCTACATACATACTTAACTACATACCTAGCTGCATACCTAAGTGCATACATACATACATACATACATACATACATACATACATACATCAGGGCTTCTAAAATCGCCAGTTTGTCGGTCCCCAGACCGAATTCTGTTTCTCCGGACCGATTTTCTTTTCAAAATCTCTTTTAAAATCGGTCCCAGATATTTTATTTATCGGTCGTTAAAAAATCTACAATCACCTTATACACTCCTTGAAATATGCCTTGCGGCAATATTCTTTGATCCATAACACGATTGTTTGTCACTCGCTGTGCGAAAGTAGGTCAATTTGGTCAATTTGGACTAAACCATTACCGATAGTAGGGAGTTTTCCGGAAGAGTCTATAGCCATGTAGCACGCCTTTGATGTGTAATCAGTGAAAGTATATCACGCGTTCTGTCGGTTCACTGAAGCGAGTGTTACCGTCTGTGATTTCTTTGATATACCGTTAGTTGTAAGGTGTTAGCCTGTTTGCTTGTGTCGGTTTGTTTTTTTAAGTGGCCAAAGCTGGGACTGAAATTTGTTTGCGTCATTAAAATACCGAGATGTGTTAATTGTTTGTTTGATTTTTTTTTTACAATAACTTTAAGTATAATATTAAGGAAAGTGATCAAACCTCACACCGTTTTTTTAAGTCTGACCGAAATTGTTTGCGTTAATCGTAACATTTGGTATTAATTAAGCTAATTGATGAAAAATGATATTACTCAAATTTATGTAAAATCGTATATAATCCGCTAGTCCGCGCGTGTTAGTCCGCGTTTTATACCTACCCGGTTTATTAGACACTTCCGGTTCAATTCCTCAAATGATCAACAATTCTAATATTGAGTGAAAATTATTCATTCAGTAAAGCGAAGACATGATGTCAGTTATTAAAATGTACAAATTGTGATAAAGTAAGTTAGAAATAATACAAATATAATACAAACATACATTTTAAATAGTTCTCTTTTTCAATGACTGAATGAAAAAATTCATGGTGGGTGGGGTACGGCGATTTTAGTGATTTTTTTCAAAATAAGCGCGATTCTTACGGCAGTTAAAAACCTGGACCGATTTGCATTTTAAAATTTTAGAAGCCCTGACATACATACATATATACATACATTCATTGGAAGAAACTGTGTCTCCACTGACCGCAAGTCTGCACTGTGCCTCCATCCGCATGCATAGGATTTGACATTCAGTATAAGTACTGTCGACTTGACTAGGTTGCAAACTGCGTTGACACCGTAAGGTTTCCATTTGCATAAGAGATAACCGTTGGCTGCGAACGTCGTTGTCACCGAGCTGTATCCGTTTGCAACCCACTGGTTACCTGACCAAATCAAGTCATTTGTACAGCAGAAGTAAGACATACATACATACATACATACAATAAATAGATACAACTTATGCAATGTCCGGATTCCTTTTTGGTCTCTCGGTTGTCTTACCAGGGACGCACTGGTCTGGGTACTCGTACCGGCGACAGGGCTGGTGGATCTCGAAGCGGCCACTGGTGGTATCGGCCGGTACGCTCTCCTCAGCGTGAAGTAGCCCTTGTACTCGGCTGTCCCAGCCTTTATCTTGTGTACCGACCCCATGTGTTTAGCCAGCTCCCCCACTATGGCCACGCACCCTGCAACTGGGCAATGGTAAGGTGTCGCCTATCACCTGCTGTTCTGGCTGGCAGCCGGTGGGCTATGTTTGACATTAGGCGTGCCCGTGATGCGTCGAGTTTATGTATTGTTCGGATGTGGCATCTTCTTGATAAACTTCTGACAAATGGGACATTGCGTTTGCTGTCTAACGATCTGAAAAGAAACAAATTAAAACATTTGTTAAGTATATATATATGCGTTCAGTTTAAACGATACGTCTTTATACAAGTACTGGAGCAGCCCTAAATATGTGTTATAATTATCTACTAACTACATTCTAAATAATAATATTAAACATAAAACATGTACACATACATAAATATACATATACATACTTTCTTGGTATTGGCCATAGCGGGGTTACGTCAGCTGGCTGCTTTTGCTTTTGCTGTTGCTGTCGTTCTTCTTGTGGCTGCTTATGCTGTTGCTGCTGCTCGTCTTCAAGGGCGCTGTTTGTAGAGCTGCTGTCATTGCCGGTTGTTACTGGAGGCTGATTTACATGTTGTTGTTGTTGCTGCTGCTGCTCGTCCTTAGAGGCGTCGCTATCACTGCTGCTGCTGCTACTGTCATTGCCGGTTATTACTGGAGGCTGCTTTACATGTTGTTGCTGCTGCTGCTGCTGCTCGTCTTCAGAGGTGCTGCTATCACTGCTGTTGCTGCTGCCACTGTCATTGCCGGTTGTTACTGGAGGCTGATTTACATGTTTTTGTTGTTGTTGCTGCTGCTGCTGCTGCTGCTGCTGGTCTTCAAAGGTGCTACTATCACTGCTGCTGCTGCTGCTACTGTCATTGCCGGTTGTTACTGGAGGCTGCTTTACATATTGTTGTTGTTGTTGCTGCTGCTGCTCGTCTTCAGTCGCTGCTATCACTGCTGCTGTTGTTACTGGAGGCTGGTTTACATGTTATTGTTGCTGCTGCTGCTGCTGCTGCTGCTGCTCGTCTTCAGCGGCGCTTCTGCTGCTGCTGTAGCGTTGTTTCGCCACCTTCGATGCGCTGTTGTGCATGGTGGTGGTGGTGGTGCTGCTGCTGATGATGATGTCGTCGTGTCATGATCGTTTGGCCCACGTGGGCTGCGATGGTGGGATGCTGCTGCTGCTGCTGCTACCGCTGCCACCACTGCGTTGTCTCTTGCAAGCTGTGTGAGCAGTCTGAAAAGAAATAAATTATAATATTTGTTAAAAATATATGCGTTTAGTGGAAATGAAATGTGTTTATACAAGAACAGGGTATGTTTTATACAAGCACAGGGGCGGGTTAACAGTATTTACCTACTACGTTACGGAAAAAAAATAATGCTAAATTAAATTCATACAAGTACTGCTTCTATCTTATACCGATATAGCTAAACTAATTACATTCTAAATACTAAAATAATAATAATGAAAAATACATACTGGTTAGACTGTGGGATATAAAGGAGTCTCTATGTACTCAATTGGTTCGCGGTATTACACACTAATATTAATAAAATAATTAATAGATGTTTACTGTCGAACATAAATAACATTAATAGGTGTTGCCTCTCGAAGATCTTCAGCTGGTATGAGCAACACTGTGGCAGTCCTCGCTTTTATAGACAGACAGTCCATGACGTCACGGAAGATGTTCTTCAACCGGTAAATTTACTCCTTTCGAAGCCTGTAGTTTCCGAATTTACGATCTGATTTCTATGAATGAGAACTCATTTTGCAGGATTTAAAGAGTCTCATCGGATGGTGTGAAAATATTAAACGGAAAACATAGCGTACCCATTTTTTTTTCATTTCTAAGCAACAAAAAACGGAGGAGGCTGCGTCTAGAGTTCATCAAAACATCGGTATTACGTGTAATATCTTTTGCAATTTTGAGGTGAGAACTATACATTATACATCAACGGGTAGAACTTTTCAAATGCTAGCGAATGGTGTAAAACCTAATAATATATGTTATATCGTACCCATTTTTTTCTCGTCGATAAGCGATAGATACTTCGAGAAAAAAATGCGGACTGGGGTTCGTCGTTTCACGTTCATTTTTGTAATATCCTTCGTAATTTCAAAGTTATAACTATACATTTTAAATCAATGTGTAGAACTTCTCAAACCCTATCGAATAGTGTACAACTTATTAATATATGTTATATTGTACCCATTTTTTTTCGCCAAAACAAAAAGTCCAAACAAGGAAAAATGCGGCTTGAGTCCCGCCATAATTCTACTGCAATTCGCCGTATTGCATGCAATATCTTTCTCAATTTTTAAGTTATATTTACGAATCATACCTCAATTTGTAGAACGTTTCAAGACCTCGCGAATGGTGTATAAAGTGTTAATATAGGTTGTATGGTACCGATTTTTTTCGCCGATAACCAGCACAGACTGTCAGAAAAACGGCGTTTTAAAACTGCAATTCTCCATATTGCATGCAATATCTTCCGCAATTTTTAGGATATATCTACAAATTATACCTCACTATGTAGAACGTTTCAATACCTCGCGAATGGTGTACAAAGTTTTAATATAGGTTATATGGTACTCATTTTTTTTTGCCGATAACCAATACAGACTGCTAGAAAAACGGCGTTTTCAGTCCAGTCGAAAATGCAATTCTCCGTATTGCATGCAATATCTTCCGCAATTTTTAAGTTATATCTACGAATCATACCTGAATTTGTAGAATGTTTCAAGACCTCGCGAATGGTGTTTAAATACTTAATATATGTTATATCGGACATCTTTGTTTTCGTCACTAAGCAATACAGTACGGAAAAAAGTGTTTGGAATCCGACTTTAGCAATTTCTTGGTTATGGAACCGAGTCCATTTGCGGATAGAGGTCTTAGTTTTGTGGAGGGAGTCCAGGTGCGGATTGTAGGCTTTGAGGATTGAGGTCTTAATTTTGTGGATGGAGTCTATGGGCGGATTTTGTCTCTGTTTACGGGAATAAGTCCCGGGCAGTGGTGGTACAAAGTCCATTTGCGGTTTGAGTTCTTATTTTGTGGAGGCAGTCCAGGTGCGGATTGTAGGCTTTGAGGATTGAGGTCTTAGTTTTGTGGAGAGAGTCCAGGTGCGGATTTGCAGTTTTTGTTTATAGGAATAAGTCTCGGGCAGTGGTGATACAGAGTCCATTTGCGGTTTGAGTTCTTATTTTGTGGAGGGAGTCCAAAATGATTAGGTTAAGAAAAATTAAAGCTGCTAATGTCAATGTTGATTTTCCTGTTCATGAAGTGGCTTTTTTGGGGCCCTGGAGCAAGCGCGACGGCTTCACCATGTCCCTTATCACAATTCTGATGGACTCGATTGGGACATAGTTCCATGTTTCCAAAATGCATTCTGAAAAAAAGTGATACCTTTGATTGGCATTCTGTATTAAAGCAGACAGCAAGTTATTAAAGTTGAAACGATCAAGAATTTGTAGTCGGTCTTACTCATCTTTGAGAAAGTGTCTGAAAATTCCATTTTATCATTATCTTTGCAATGGATTCCTAATACTACCTTAATGCATGACACTGCTATATTTTCAATATTAACAATATCAAACTTGTTGTACCTGTGCATGGCATTTTTCTGTAAAGTGTTGTAGCACTTCTAGGCTATCAATAATTACAAAAGACTCGCTGAAATGAATTGTTGAATATTTAATGAGTGACGAGTGAACTCGTCGATTTAAGAGTGATTAGAAATAAACAAACCCTCTATAAATTTCAGTTTTCCACGGTCCTCAATGGCAGGTCTCTGAATCCCGCCATTTGACTTCTTGCCATTTATGCTTCTCCCCCTTATTTCTTTCGCGGTGAACAGCATCCTGAATAACTTTGCTGTAGCCTTCTTGTAGTCAGAATGCATGTTCACCTCAGACATGACTTGGCTCTGGAAAGAAATCATTGGGAAAATGTAGACAAAACAAAAAACATAATTTTTTTTATGCACTTCCCAAGTAATTGACAAAGCTATTCTTGTAAACAAAAAAATAATAAGATGATATGCATCAATAAATACCAGGTCACAGAGAAAAATAAGATTCCCACTTGAAGGAGGTACTTCAGGGTTGGTCATTGTTAAAATACATGCTAAACCTCGCCTACCAAAACCAAAGCATGCCCAATATCGAGGTGAGGGCAATGTTTTGTATACGGTGCGCCATATTCCTGGCCCACCAAAACCAAAGCATGCTAAATATCGAGGTGAGGGCAATGTTTTGTATACGGTCCGCCATATGCCTGGCCCACCAAAACAAAAGCATGCCAAATATCGAGGAGAGGGTAATGTTTTGTACATGATCCGCCATATGCCAGGCCACCAAAGCCAAATCATGCCGAATGTCCTAATCTAGGTAAGGGTAACGTTTTGTATATGATCCTCTGTATGCCTGGCCCACCAAAAACAAAGCATGCCAAATATCGAGGTAATGGTATGTTTTGTGTTCTGTATATGTTCCGCCATATGTCTGGCCAACCAAAACCATAGAATGCCAAATATCGAGGTGAGGGTAATGTTTTGTACATGATCCGCCATATGTCTGGCCAACCAAAACCATAGCATGCCAAATATCGAGGTGAGGGTAATGTTTTGTACAAGATCCGCCATATGTCTGGCCAACCAAAACCATAGCATGCCAAATATCGAGGTGAGGGTAATGTTTTGTACATGATCCGCCATATGTCTGGCCAACCAAAACCATAGCATGCCAAATATCGAGGTGAGGGTAATGTTTTGTACATGGTCTGCCATATGTCTGGCCAACCAAAACCATAGCATGCCAAATATCGAGGTGAGGGTAATGTTTTGTACATGATCTGCCATATGTCTGGCCAACCAAAACCATAGCATGCCAAATATCGAGGTGAGGGTAATGTTTTGTACATGATCCACCATATGTCTGGCCAACCAAAACCATAGCATGCCAAATATCGAGGTGAAGGTAATGTTTTGTACATGATCCGCCATATGTCTGGCAAACCAAAACCATAGCATGCCGAATATCGAGGTGAGGGTAATGTTTTGTACATGATCCGCCATATGTCTGGCCAACCAAAACCATAGCATGCCAAATATCGAGGTGAGGGTAATGTTTTGTGCATGATCCGCCATATGTCTGGCCAACCAAAACCATAGCATGCCAAATATAGTCTGTAAGTGCAGATATACTAATGGAAAAAGAAACACATAATTGGTCATTTCCGCTATATATTGTATGTTTAATATGCCACTGATAATCAAATGGTACAGGGCAACATTTGGGCTGCCCTTTCGTAAAGAAGGGAGGGCTGGCGTGGCGCAGTCGGTAGCGCGGCGGATTTGTAACCGGAGGCCCCGGGTTCAATCCTCCGTGGTGCCACTGTGTTCCGTCGGTGTGTTCTTGTGCAAGACACTTTTCCTTAGCCTCGTCCGTCGGATGGGGACGTAAACCGGGCGGTCCCGTGTATCGGTCTATCCTCCGAGCACGTTAAAGAACCAAAGGAATCTATTCGATAATAAGAGTAGGGCAGGTTCCCGGATTCCTATGTATCCTTCCCCTCTCTCTGGGGCGGCTCTAAATAACCTGTACTGTGTTGATGAGCCGTTAAACAACATTCAATTCAGTTCGTAAATGAATGAAAGTCTTTATTTACAGAGGGTAACCCAATTAGTATAAACTAATCTTCCTTGGGGCCCTCTAAAGCAATATTTACATACATACAAATACATAATTATATAGCAATATAACAATCAGCATAACAAATTCAAAGTTAGTATTATTCATAAACATGATCAACATGATAACAATGTTACACAACAACATAATACATACATATGGCGGCAGAGGTTTAACTTACAGACTTACATATGGCCATATTTACAATTTTAGCTTTATGAATGTTGATTCGAATTTATCCACTTAGTATAATTTACTGTGAAACTTTTAATACTTTCGCTCTGTCTTATTTCATTTGGAATGTTATTCCATACTTTTACCCCAGAGTAAGACATACTCCCTTTAAAAAGTTCTATATTTGGTTTGGGTATTAAAAAATCCGATTTATTTGAAGAACGTAAATGATTTGGACGCCTGACATTGTAATTGAACATATTTTGAATATATGACGGGACTGCATTTTGCGATACCCTGTACATAAATTTGGCTTTATGAAGTGAAACCCTCTGTTCAATATTAAGAGAATTAATTATATTTAAAGCCTCGCTTAAAGTGGTATATTGTTCACCTAGAATGATACGACATGCTCTTCGTTGTATTCGCACTAAAACCTGGATATTTGATTGTTTTGTACTACCCCAAATGATACTACAATAGTCAAGATGTGGTTGGACATAGGCTTTGTAAAACATTATTCTATAATTAACAGGAATAAAGACTTTAATTCTTGATAATAGCCACAAATTACTAGATATTTTCTTCCTAAGAAATTTTATATGCGTATCCCATTTAAGGTTTTCATTTATATATATGCCAAGAATTTTATCACCTGTTGTGATTTCCAGATTTAAGTCTTTATATTTCAAATTTAGAGGTTGATTATCTAATCTTGTCAGTTTCTTGGGTGTCGTTATCAATATTACTTTTGTTTTTGAAGCATTTAATACCATACCATTGTTTAGACACCATGTACTGACGTTATTCAAAGCAGCTTGTAAATTCATTTCAACTTCTAATTTAGATTTATTTATGTCATATATTGTAGTATCATCTGCATACATATCAACGTTTGAAACATTATCCTGTACATACATAGGCAAGTCATTTATGAATAAAATAAATAAAAGAAGCCCTAGAATAGACCCTTGCGGGACCCCGCATGTCATAATTTGCTTATCAGAGAGAACACCGTTTAAGTTCACCGCTTGAGTTCTATTTGTAAGATAAGACTTGAACCATTTAATAGTATTATCTCCACATTATTTTGTAAATTTGTAATTTTTTTAATAGTATTTCGTGGGAACATAAATCGAATGCTTTAGAAAAATCTAACATAACAACGCCTACAAATTCTCCATCATTTAAAGCTGTTAACCATTTATCTATCATACATACTAATGCTGTTTCGCAGCTATGTTTTTTTCTAAACCCACTTTGGGATTTACATAATAATTTATAATGATTAAGGTAATTAACAAATGAATCATGCACATGTTTTTCAATCAATTTTGAAAGAGTAGGTAAAATTGATATTGGCCTATAGTTATTTACATCATTTGATGAACCTTTTTTAAATAAAGGATTAACTTTTGCGCATTTCCATTCATCTGGGAAAACACCTTGTTTTATACTACAATTTATAACATACGTAAGACTATTTGATATAACATCGGCTGATAATTTTAAAAGTTTTGGCCCTATTTGGTCAAGTCCTGTAGCTTTGGATACATCTAAATTATTTAACATTTTACGCGTTTGGGATTCCGTAATCAGAGGAATGTGAAAATACATATGATCAGGAACTTTTGTTTTTACAAAATCATTTACTTTATCAAAATTTGAAGTTGGAATAGGTTCTTTTAAGTTAGCGGCTACGTTTACAAAAAAGTTATTAAAAGTATTTGCAATATCTTGGTTATCAGTAATATCTATTCCATCTTTATGAATGCTTTTTATTAAATTACAGTTGTTTGTCTTTTTTGTAGACGCACCATGTTCTTTAAATATTTTCCAAACTGTTTTAGGGTCTGATTTTCCTTCCTCAATTTGTCTTTCATAAGATTCTTTTTTAGAATTATCTATCAATGTACAAACTTTATTTCTTGAAACTCTGTAGTTATCCATATCATTTTTAGCCTTAAATTTATCACGTTCTTTAATTTCATCTAAAATATCAGGTGTAAACCAATCTGGTTGTTTTATGTGTTTAACTCTGTGAATTCTAGTTGGGACGTGATTATCTACAACACTTGAAAAATTAGACACCCAAGTGTGAAGTACTTCATTAGTATCAGTGTTGTTTAGATTACCCCAGGGGATGCTGATAAGATCTGATAAAAATGACTCCTCTGAAAATGACCTAAATGATCTGTATTTTATAAAATTATGTGAATTGATTTTTTCTTTATAATTTAACTTTCTTGTACATAGGATCGGATAATGATCGCTAATTCCTATTTTGGGCACGCTTACATTACATATATTTTGATCACAATTAGTATAAATGTGGTCTATTAAAGTTTTTGAAGTTGAACATTCACGCGTCGGCTGCTTAATTAACTGTTTTAATCCTAGTGATAAAATATAGCTAGACCATTCATCATTTATTTTGGAATTTAATAAATCTCGATTTATATCGCCTAAAATTAATATTTCTTTTTCTTCAAGTTGAACCTTTTCTATATGAGTGTCAAATATTTCTTTCCATGCAACTTTAGATTCTGGATGCCTGTAAAGTGAACCAATTAAAAAAGATTTACATTTAGTTGGCATAATTTCTAACCAAAGTATTTCTATATCATCTCCTTCTAAATCTAATCGTCGTATGCAATTTACGTTTTGTTTTACAAATACTGCCAAACCTCCACCGCCATTGAATAAACGGTCGCGACGAAAAGGTACTTGATATCCATCTATATGAAATGTTTCAGTTTTATGGTTTTCATTGAATTTCGTTTCACTTATACCCATTATATCTATTTTGTTTTTCTTAGATGTTAGCATTAATTGTAATTCATCAAATTTAGAAGACAGTCCAGCTACGTTTAAATGACCGATGGTTAAACCTTTTTTATTATTTAATCCTAAATTAGTTAAATTTATGTGTTCCGAAATATTTAAGATAGTAGCGTTAGAGTTTTCATAAACATTTGGAAAATTGTCACAATTACACTCAATTTCTTGGCAAAGTGTGCATATATGATTTAAAACATCATAACTATTTTCATGAACAAATACATTTGGAATATAATGTTCGGCTTCATTGCCATCATCCTAGTTCCAACATCGATCCTGTTTATGTCCCACGAGCCCGCACCCCCAACACTTGACAGGAGCCCTGTGCCGACAGTCCTCTGTCGCATGGCTAGATTCGTCGCAATTCATGCATCTATTGTGGTGACGCTGTCCCCTGAATGGGTGTCGTCTATATTGCCGATTAGATTGGTGCCCAAAAAAGTTTTGATTGTCTGGGAACACACATTTGGTGTAATCTTCAACGATCGGTGTAGACGTGTGAAAAGTCGAAAGTAAGCGCTTAGTGCCTGGCCGAGATAGGTGAATAGTGTCATGTTCATTTAGATAGCGCATCAACAATTTACCGTTTTGATCATGGAATGCTCTGTAACAGTCTACAATTTCAGTTTTATGATGAATAGAAAGTCGCTCTATGATCTTGTTAATTGGATTGACATCCACATCTCCTCTTGGGGCAATTTTACTTAAAATAAGTTTGCACTCTTCATTTCCGGCTTTTATTAGCGGAATTAGCTGGTCATACTTTTCTTCTATCAACTCAAAGTCTGTAGTCCTGGACAGGTCATTCCCGCCTATATATATAATGACTGTGTGGAATTGAGTCAGATCATACATCTCAATGTCTCTAATTAGCGTGTTTATTGTTGCACCTGACACGGAATGTTTGTGTAAGTTGTTTTTAAGACCCTTAACATTCACTCCATGCAGTATAGAATCTCCCATCATTAACACCTTTTTCCCTGAGTGTGATTTATCAGTCATTTCTGTACGCGCTGTCGGGGGGGGGGGGGGGGGGGGGGGGGGGGGGGGGGGGGTCTCTGTGGTGGTGTCTGTGGAGATATATCATCAGCACAAAATAAGGTAGTTGCATCATTTGATGTTCGTCTGTCACTAATTACTACCTTGATCGGCTGCTCAGATAAGGTTTCCCCTGCAGTTACTGGGGTACCTATGTTTCCATTTTCACTCATTCTACTACCCATCATTATTTCAGGCGAGGCATTTCCAGGTGCCTTGTTTGTAGGGGATGACTCCCTGTTGAGAACAGCGGCGTATGTTGGCCTTTGATGTTGAATATCAGTAAGGTCCTGCCGTAGCGTATTTGTTTCGTCTGTCAGTTTGCAGATTGCCTCACACATGGTGTCGATTAATTTCTCACTGACAGAATAGCTTGAGTGTGCATTTTCTTGCGAATGTGATCCATACGGGGTAGTTTCCATGGTTACGTGAGAAAGTTGTTCACATATAGGAGGGCTTGTTGATAGAAGTTCCACATTTGTATTTGTTACATTCACTAATTTATTCAAAAATGCTGGCATTTTATTTTTAAACTTTGATTCTGTCCACATTTTATGGCCCATTCCTGAGATTTCTAGCTCTTGTGATTCTAGATCAAGTGACAAGAGACATTTCACATTTTGTACTCTTGTAGATATATTGTTCAAAGTTACATCATTGGGTTGGTTAAAATCTGCCGTAATCTTGGTCTTAATTATGTTGCACAAAACTGCTGAGTTGAAAGTAATATTTGTTTTTGCGTCATTTTGCTGTATATTGTAGAATATACCTTCATAGGGATCATTGGCTTGTATTTTATCCGTCTGTGTTTGAATAGTTCCAGTATTTCTGACTGGAGCTGGATCATTAATTGTATTCTCCATTTTGTGAAGCAAAAAAAATGTAGGATTTAAATGTTTTAAACATAAATGTTATAGGTATATATGATGACAAGAAAGTGCTTTCTATTTTGTGCACAGGTAATCCGTATCACATGAGTAATCCTTGTTTATGTATATGACCCAGTATGTGGTCTAAAGGAATATACACTAAATCCAGTTTTTTACATTAAATTACTCCTTTTTCTGAATCTGAATTTTAATTTTAATCCTCTTATACAGTCGTGTAGAAGGTTTAAACAGCACCGAGCATACCAATGGTTACCTTTTTAAGTTTTTTAGCTCGACTGATCAGAGATCAGCAGAGCTTATGCCGTGGTGCGGCGTTGGTCGTCCGTCTGTCCGTCCGTCTGTCCGTAAACTTTTTTTTTTAGCGAATACTCCTCTGAATCTACTGAATGGATTTTCATGAAACTTTACAGAAATGTTGCCCATGAAGTCTAGTTGATCCTAGCAAAAATTCATGTTGATGTGAAATCCAAGATGGCCGCCAGATCTAAAAATAGGTTTTTAAAAAACAAGTTTGTAGCGACTACTTCTTGAAAACTATAAGTGATATTCGACGTTAAACATGGCTGCCAGCGGCCATCTTTGTTTACATAGAGTTATATAATGAAAACTTGTAGCGACTACTCCTCTGAAACTACTTGACGGATTTTCATGAAACTTCACAGGAATGTTGCTCTTGATGTCTTATTGATCCTAGCAAAATTTCAGGTCGGCCGAAAATTCAAGGTGGCCGCCACGGCTAAAAATAATTTTTCAAAATACAAGTTTGTAGCGACTACTTCTTGATAAACTATAAGTGATATTGATATGGGACTTTTTCTAAAATGATCAGCATGACATGATGTTGGTCCTTGTCAAAAATTGTTTTGATTCAACGTTAAACATGGCTGCCAGCGGCCATCTTTGTTTACATACAGTTATATAGTAAAAACTTGTAGCGACTACTCCTTTGAAACTACTTGGCGGATTTTCATGAAACTTTACAGGAATGTTGCTCTTAATGTCTAATTGATCCTAGCAAAATTTCAGATCGGCCAGAAATTCAAGATGGCCACCACAGCTAAAAATAGATTTTTAAAAAGAAGTTTGTAGCGACTACGTCTTGAAAACTATAAGTGATATTGATATGGGACTTTTTGTAAAATGATCAGCATGACATGATGGTTATCAGAGTCAAACATTATTTTGATTCAACATTAAACATGGCTGCCAGTGGCCATCTTTGTTTACATAGACTTATATGATGAAAACTCGTAGCGACTACTCCTCTGAAACTACTTGACGGATTTTCATGAAACTTCACAGGAATGTTGCTCTTGATGTCTAATTGATCCTAGCAAAATTTCAGTTCGGCCGGAAATTCAAGATGGCTGCCATGGCTAAAAATAGATTTTCAAAATACAAGTTTGTAGCGACTACTTCTTGAAAACTATAAGTGATATTGATATGGGACTTTTTCTTTTTTTTAACATGATGTTAGTCCTTGTCAAAAATCTTTTTGATTCAATGTTAAACATGGCTGTCAGCGGCCAACTTTGTTTACATAGAGTTATATAATGAAAACTTGTAGCGACTATTCCGCTGAAACTACTTGACGGATTTTCATGAAACTTCACAGGAATGTTGCTCTTGATGTCTAATTGATCCTAGTAAAATTTCAGGTCGGCCGGAAATTCAAGATGGCCGCCACGGCTTCAAGGTCATTGACCTCTTGTTATTATCAACAGAACGCGCATTTGGCTCAAGCAGGAAAGCAAACTCAGGCTTTTAATGTTGCATTCTATTAACATTAAACATAATACTGAAATGGCTCGACTTTTTCAAGCGAAACTTCAACATGTATGCATTTCATGTAACAAAGTATACTTTGATTAAAAAGTCTACTACATGGCGAGTCTTCAAAATTAGCCAGTAGCTAGAAGCCCGCGGTCAGTAAAATCATGTAGGGCGTGTAAATTTTGCAAGCTGACATGCCAATTGGGCATGTTAAAAATTAGTGCCAAAATGAATCGGAAAGAAATCAGACCCAAAAACTAACAACAGCTTGAAAACTTATTTAAAAGTCAATTTATTTTGTTGATACATCGCCATATTCAACTCTCAGTTTGAGAACAGACTCGTTTTCAATTTTATTTGCCGTTATCGAATGACATTGGGGATGAAGGAGCAATATTTAGTATGAATCATTACCATGATGTAAACCTGACTGATAATGAACTGAAGATCATTTCCGGTCTAATTTGTAACCTACGATGAGCTTCATTATTTCGAAAGAGCGTAGCCCAGCAGAAAAAGACTGACACACAAAAAGTAATGCAGACGTAAGTAACTAAAAAAGAACTTTTGAAATAAACAGAACCAGTAATTTTCAGAACCATCGACTGAGAATATGGTGTCAAAACAATCAAGTCTTTTTTATGTAATTATTTGTGATATTATTCTATCGAAAATAACATAAAACAATATACATATTTGTCTAAAAATAACACTCAAATAACAATTTAAAAAATTCGGGTCAGTAGAAATGTGTTCCGACTAGTAATTTTTTGCAAGTCACATATCCGACGAGCTAGTAGCTGAAAATCTTTTTGAACTCAGAATGTTTTTCGTGAAGACTGCATGGCAGCTGTTCTTTTTGTAATTAGTTGTAGCCCCTTTTTGTACAAAACACATTGAAATATATCTGGAATGTTACGTGAATTAATTAGGTGTATATAATAGTGCATATAATAATAAGCAATTTTGCGATTATGCGTTTCTTTTTCCTTTCAGTATATATATAGAGAGAGAGAGGGAGAGAGGGAGGAAACTAATAACCGTCGATTTCGATATTTCATGTTCGATTTATATCATTTCAAGAGTTAGTTCGGTGGTTTCATAGCTTTTTACTTCTTAACCCATACCCTGCTACTAGACCTGTACAACTAACTACAATAACGACTATGACTTCAGACTAAATTCTAAGCATGAGCAAATGTTGGGGGCTGATCTCAAAGTTGTATAACAACCTGGATTTTAGTAGGCTCTGAGGGGTTTGTGTAGAAAAAAGAAAATAAAAAAATCAAATTAAAAAATACGTATTTCTATTTCATTTCTGTCAATATAATTATATATACGTCATATGCATCGACCTTTCAGACTATTTTTTCTCAACACAGTCTTCGATACAACCACCCAGCCTCGGCTGGAGTTATAAAGGGGCTTGCCTGAATAAGTGATCACTAAAAACATTTTGAGAGGAGGGTACACATCAGATGCAGATCCAAGATTTTGGTTTGAGCATTTGTGTGTGGGAGGTGGGGGCAGCGGAGGCTCTTTCGAAATTTTTTTTTTTTCTACATGACGTTTAGTGAATTCTGTTAAATCCATGATTACTAACAGTAGGAATGGCGCGCGCCCCAGGTAATCCGGAATGCATGTTATACTTGGGGGATTTTAGGGGGTCGGGGTGCCGGGTCTGCCTTGTCCCTGAATCCGCCTTAGTACATGATAAATGCACTTTTATCCCCTATGTCTTACCCTAAAATTTGCCGCAGTATCCGGGATAGTAAAGACGCTGCATCTAAAACTGTCTCGCCTCTCACTCGGGTGCGAATCCCACTGGGAGCTGGAATTGTCAAGTGAGAAATGACAAGTCTTAATGTGTTTTTTGTGGTATGGAAAAATATTGATATTTCCTATTTAAGATGGTCTAAATATAATGAGTGAAACTAAAACTACCCATTTTTTACAAGAATATTCATTGCGGGACAGCAATTTGTGCTATCCTAGGTTGCGCAGAAAAGATACATTTAAAGAGTCAAACGGCAATTTTGCTCTTTTTTTTAAGTCACAGCATTCTGTTTTTTGTTGTTGTTTTTTTAACTTTTTACACATTTGAATAGTGCAAATAAATTGCTTTACATATTCCTAACTATTGATTATTTTGCAACAATAAATATTTTTAAAACTCAAATTGTACTACCTTTTATTTCAACATCTGACTTTACTGAATACAAAACCCTGTGGGGTTTTGAAAAACTGAAACATCGTGCAGCGCGTGCGCTTATCGCCTTGAATGCACACTAGAACAATCAAATTGATCAGCTAACTCTAACATCGAAATGGATGAGGCCGCCACTATTGAAGGTTAGTTTTTTCTTTTACAATGTATGTTATATATGATTGCTCATTTATTAAGGAATTGTTTCGCATTTTCTCCGGCGTTTATGCGGTTTTAAACGTCAATAGTAAATGGCGTAATCCACGAATCGCGTTAGTGCTTTATGGTAAATTTGCCATTGATCACCGACGTCCAGGTCTATTGAGGCTTGTGAATGTTTTGTCGCTAATATACATATAATAGTAATGATTACATGCTACAGTGGACTGGTTTATGAAAACGTCATTTCAGCAAGTGAAATGGTAACTTTTCAACATTACAAAATATGTGTTTATACCATTCAAGTTTTTCAGACGAGTTCTCTAGGAATTCAAGTTGTAAAGCATGCTTATTACCACTTGCATGAGTCACAGTCTGTTAACCATAGACAGATATAAAACCAATATAAGAGTCAGCTGCCTTTGGCAGCTGAATAAAAGTATTGAGCCGTGAAGTTGGGACAATTTTATTAGAAATTCAGATTTATACGGTGTTTGTTTAATGTGTATAAACGGTAAATACTTATCTAACGATATAAAGTTGAAATGCACATATGCTATTCAATTACAGAGTTACAAGCTACTACAGAATCGAGTATAAAGGCTGTTACTTTCGTATTACAAAGCTGTATATATTACACGGCTGGTTATCAATGTAGCTACCTCCGTTTTATAGGTATACGCAAAAGTGCTCCATCGCCACTTCCGAGGGAGTTCCAACGCCAAAAAATAAAGGCAAACAATGTGGATATACAGTACAGCTCATGCGAAACCCACACTTTACTCTTTCGCGCCGAGAGGAATTTACAAATCGCGGAATTGCGCGGAATTTCGATGATAAAACTACGCGGAGTTGGAAAAGCTTCTCGGCATACTTACGCCACGAAAGTACGCCACGATACTCCGTGTAGACAAACTCGGAGTTCGCTGAGTCGAAACTGCACAGGCAAAAGGTGCAACTTTTTCTAATTGCAGTCATTTTAATGCATAATTATTCAATAACTTTTGAAAAAATCGAAGCAGAAGACTTGTTTTGATTTGGAAAAGCGGATGTGGGAAAATTTGAATGCCCGGATTATGTATACTTGGTCGCGACAGTTATATGGTGGTTCCTATTACTGGCTTCGCAGCGACTGACCATAACATTCAGTTAGTAATTATTATATTGGAAATTATAATTATGTTTTTTAAATAATTAGACTTTCTTTGTAACAAATTTTACTATTCTGATGTATATTATTACATCGATGGGTTCTTTAGTCCGAAATAATCGAGAAAAAATGGTAAAGAATTCCGGTCATCAACCCGTTATTAGTGCCGCCTTGTTCAAAGATACATACATGGCCAAGGATTATGGGTATTTATGTTGGTAGGAAAACTGTGACTTTCGGACAACAAAAATGAACAAAACTTGTGATTAAATGCATTAAAAGTTTGAAATACGTATTTGTTTCGAAATTTATTCATTGTATTTATCAGTCGTGTCAACTTTGCACATAAAAGATGCACTCGGTGTCTCATTGTCTGTACTTTTTCTGGCGACTGATTGCTTTTTCAAGTGCGATATTGGACAAGTTTAAAAGTTGTCGGAAAATTCAGATTTTTTCCCAATAATAAATCACCACAGGTGTCCACTCATGGTTAATTGGATTCTACGCGGAGTAACTCTGAGTGTGAGTGACTCGACAATGACGTACTTTCGCCGCAAGAATTCGCCGAGTACAAACACCAACTCAGCATAGATACGCGCGGAACTCGATACGACCAAACTCGGCGAATCGAGTAAAGTGTGGGTTTTGCGTGAGCTGTACTGTACTTGCTATTTCTTCGTTAAATAGTTTATTTGTATTGATATGCAAAATGGGAATGCAGTTTCGTGTGGTTATGTTTAAGCATCTGACGTGACCCGTAAACCTTCTCGAAAGATGTCTAATTTGACGTCAGGGACTTTTAGCCCTTTCAAACTTTGCTGTTTTCCTCAACCTGATCGTCGCCACCGACCATTTCCCCATTTCTTTACTTATTTACGCTACATATTGACATGAACACATCAAATGTCAACCAGTAGGTGTCCGTATATTGCCTGTTGACAAAATAATAACACAGAGAACGTTTTACAGGGAGAAATACGCGATTTCCTAAAAAAGATAGCTCCAATGTCAGAGAGATAGTTTCATTGCTATGGAGATACATGTAGCACCAATAACAACTTCAGGATGTCAATTTTTATATCTGTGCATGACATTCTTGTTTAAAACACTATTTACGTACCAAAATCATTCATACCCTATTGAATTTTACCAAATTATCTGCCCTTTTATACTTAAAATTTCTTTTCTCATTTATTATATTTTCAGTTAAAATGAATTTAATAAATGAAAAATAATTCTGGTAAAATGCATAAAAGAGTTATGGTGCTTGTCACATATGGTTGTGTAATGATGATAAATACGTATGCCATGTTTAAAAGGTTTTGGTCAAATGTTGTTTGGAATATATGCCTGTACATTCAACATTTTAACTAAAAAATCTAATTAAAAAAAAGAGATTATTCAGACAAAATACAGGTCTTGTCATATACCATTTTGTAATAATAAGGAACATGTGTGCCAAGTTTCAAAGCTTTGGGATAACGATATTTTGGGAAATGAGGAAAATATAAATTAACCAAAAACTTCAACAAAAATGTCAAAACGCGTAGACATACAGACAGACAGACAAACAGACAGATAGAGAGACATATAGATTTGCTAATCCGGCTAAAATCTGTCAACAATAGATATATTTGCATGAATGTGATGACGTCATATACGAAACCAGTACATAGTTGATGCACCAATGATGTTGGTATGTAAATTGTGTTTAAAACAACAAATACACAGTGGTAAAACAACAAATACACAGTGGTAAAACTGGTAAAACAACAAATACACAGTGGTAAAACAACAAATACACAGTGGTAAAACAATGACATCCTTGTCATTATTGTTATCTCCAAAGCACTGGAACTATCTCTGTGGCATTGGAACTATCTCTTTTAAGAAGTCGCGTATTTCTCCCCCCTGAACGTTCTCCGTGTTAATATCTTGTCAACAGACAATATACGGACACCTACAGGTTGATATTTGATGTGTAATGTCGATATGTAATGTAAAAAGGCAAACAAATGGGTAAAACGTCCGTGCCGACGATCAGGTTGAGAAACAACTGCAAAGTTCGAAAGGGCTAAAAGTCCCTCACGTCAAATTAGGCATCTTTCGAGAAAAAAATTGGGCCGTGTGTGAATTTAAACATAACCACACGGAACTGCATTCCCGGATTTTTCATATCAAGGCAAATAAAAAGAATTAACGAAGAAATAGCAAGTATATCCACCTTTTTTGCCTTTAATTTTGTCTTTGGAACTACCTCGGAAGTGGCTATGGAAAACTTCTGCATACACCTCCAAATGGAGGTAGCTCCACTGATTACCAGCCGTGTATTAGTGAAGTAAAGATTAGAAGTACTCACCTGCGCTCGGGATGTGCTGTATATATATATAGTTTGTTTTCCACGGGAAAACCAAGGCAATGCTACATATCCGTCACCGGAAGTATATATGTTATTTAATTAATAAACAAATTAGACTTTTACAACACAATGCTCCGCTTCATAGGTCTTATTTTCTGAAGGCAGTCTACAAATTCAATGTTACCTATACCTGCATACGTATGCACCCGTTTCATTGTAAACACAGTGATTCAAGTGTTATCAACGAATGATCTACTCCGATATATCGTATAACGTCTGCATATTCATTACTGTTAATTAAAGCATTTAAAGGGACACATGGCAATCTTGATTTTTCAAAAACTCGCGGTGTCCCGTTAGTTTTTATACACAACATGTATTAGTTCAATCATTAATAATAATTATAAGAATAGTATAAACCAAATTGTTTTTGCATATTACTGAATTTTGATAATATTGCACCAATAATATATTTCAACATTTGGTAAAATAGCTAAGAAAAGTAAAACTTCTAAATTTTATTTAATGATATGCAAGCCAGTTTAAAGTCAAAATGTTACTTCATAAATAAAAAGAGAAGCCAATATTGACCACCTGCTATCTTCACCGCGTGCACGTCGCTGTGTGGGCACTGATGACACTCATGATGTTTGTATAGGGGTCGCCTTGCCAGCCCTATACGCCATTACTGGTATGAGCACTTTATTCGCGTATAATATGAAAGCTGTACCTGAAAAGGTTCGGTAGTTATTAGTAGTGTTGTGCCGATGATCGATTATAATCGAAAATCGGTTGAAAGCTTTCATCCGAACAATCATCAATAGTAACAAGGCATATCGCCGGATAGTGTCTCGCCCACTCAGGGCCAAGTTGGAATTGCAGCAAAGACCTGATTCAGGTGACCTTGAGCCAAGGTCAAAGGGAGGGGTAAGGCATAAAGGTGTTCCCCTAAGGAGATCACACGCCAAATATGAGAGGCCTACCTCCAGTAGTTGCAAAGTTTTTCAAGATATGAGAAGCTTGCATGTAAACTTTAACTTGAAATATTCTAAGTCCAATTATAGGACCTTGACCTTGATCCAAGGTCAAACGGAGGGTAAGGCACATAGATATTCCCTTAAGGAGGTCACAGGCCAAATATGAGAGGCCTACCTCCAGTAGTTGCAAAGTTATTCAAGATATGAGAAGCTTGCATGTAAACTTTTAACATTGTGACGGACGGACGGACGAACGACATTTGGATGATCTCTTGGATCCCTAATTCTCGCTTCCACACCGAAGGTGGGCGAGACAAAAATGGAACAATCGATAGTTGCATAAGCTAATATGTGCTAATTTGCATTTTTTAATTTTCTGATTTTCTGGTATGTAATTTAATATACAAGTAAATATTGAATAAATATTATGCCATACCTGTATTTCACTAGTTTTTACATACGTTAAACCAATGAAATGGACAGAAAACGGGGATGGCGGTGCTTGTAAGAGTTGTAATTATAGGCACATGAAAAACCGATTGGAAAGTATACATACATGTTGTTAGTAATACCATTTTCATTATTTTTGTGGTTGTATTGTGTCATCATATGTTGCCTTCTGACAACTCTTGTTGGCGCTTCAGTCCAATACATGTAAAAAACTTCAAATGCAAAATTTTGAAATGATCTTGACCTTGAGCCAGGGGCCAATCAGCGGCAAGTGCAAAGTAAACAAAAAGAAGAAGGTACGGTGTGGTTGGGGATGGGGATGGGGATGACAAGCTATAAACCAAATAGGAAAGCAATCGGTCAAATAGTTTGGACTGAGAGTGAAAATGAAAACCTTTAAGCAGGTGTCTACGATGACTTACATCCCGGCAAGCTAAACACACAATAAAAATTCATATTTAGGCCAAAAATAAAATTATGTTTGTTTCCCCTTCCCGACCGACCCACCGAAATTGCCGCGACCCGAATTTTTTTTTCGACACTGGCGAAAAAAAAAAAAAAAATATTTTTTTTATTTATTTTTTAGCTCAACTGATCAGAGATCAGCGGAGCTTATGCCGTGGTGCGGTGTCCGTCGTCCGTCCGTCTGTCCGTCTGTCCGTCTGTCCGTCTGTCCGTCTGTCTGTCCGTAAACTTTTATTTGTAGCGACTTCACAGCTGAAACTACTGGATGGATATTCATGAAACTTTACAGAAATGTTGCCCATAAAGTCTAGTTGATCCTAGCAAAAATTCATGTTGATGTGAAATCCAAGATGGCCGCCAAAGCTAAAAATAGAGTTTTAAAATACAAGTTTGTAGCGACTTCTTCTTGAAAACTATAAGTGATATTGATATGGGACTTTTTCTAAAATGATCAGCATGACATGATGTTGATCCTAGTCAAAAATCGTTTTGATTCAACATTAAACATGGCTGCCAGCGGCCATCTTTGTTTACATAGAGTTATATAGTAAAAACTTGTAGCGACTACTTCTCTGAAACTACTTGGCGGATTGTCATGAAACTTTACAGGAATGTTGCTCTTGATGTCTAATTGATCCTAGAAAAATTTCAGGTCGGCCGGAAATTCAAGATGGCCGTCACAGCTAAAAATAGATTTTTAAAAAACAAGTTTGTAGCGACTACTTCTTGAAAACTATAAGTGATATTGATATGGGACTTTTTCTAAAATGATCAGCATTACATGATGTTGATCCTAGTCAAAAATCGTTTTGATTCAACGTTAAACATGGCTGTCAGCGGCCATCTTTGTTTACATAGAGTTATATAGTAAAAACTTGTAGCGACTACTCCTCTGAAACTACTTGGCGGATTGTCATGAAACTTTACAGGAATGTTGCTCTTGATGTCTAATTGATCCTGTCAAAATTTCAGGTCGGCCGGAAATTCAAGATGGCCGTCACAGCTAAAAATAGATTTTTAAAAAATAAGTTTGTAGCGACTACTTCTTGAAAACTATAAGTGATATTGATATGGGACTTTTTCTAAAATGATCAGCATGACATGATGTAGATCCTTGTGGAAAATTATTTTGATTCGACGTTAAACATGGCTGCCAGTGGCCATCTTTGGTTACATAGAGTTATATAGTAAAAACTTGTAGCGACTACTCCTCTGAAACTACTTGACGGATGTTCATGAAACTTCACAGGAATGTTGCTCTTGATGTCTAGTTGATCCAAGAAAAATTTCAGGTCGGCCGGAAATTCAAGATGGCCGCCACAGCTAAAAATAGATTTAAAATAAATAAATTTGTAGCGACTACTTCCCAAAAACAATAAGAGATATTGATATGGGACTTTTTCTAAAATGATCAGTATGACATGATGTTGGTCCTTGTCGAAAATCGTTTTGATTTGACCTTAAACATGGCTGCTTTGTTTACATAGAGTTATATAATGAAAACTTGTAGCGACTACTTCTTTGAAACTACCTGACGGATTTTCATGAAACTTTACAGGAATGTTGCTCTTAATGTCTTATTGATCTTAGCAAAATTTCAGGTCGGCCTGAAATTCAAGATGGCCGCCACGGTTAAAAATAGATTTTCAAAAAACAAGTCTGTAGCGACTACTTCCTGAAATCAAAATCAATCAGTAGAGCTTCAAGGTCATTGACCTCTTGTTTATTTTTTATTTTTTTTATTTTTTTTATTTTTTTTTATGAACATGCAGCACGATGTTCAGACACGACTGGGTTGGTACCGTCTTAAATGTGTCTTATAGGTAGCATGTATTCCAGTTTTGATCTCAAATAAAAGAAATGAAATAAAAAAAATATATATTTTACCTACCTACCTACCCAACCCTTTTTTGCATGGGTCGGGAAGGGGAAACAAACATAATTTTATTTTTGGCCTTATTTAGACGGAAAATAAATTAGATACCAAAGGTTCAAGTTCACTGGCAAAAACTGTGGACGGGTCATCTGCACCATAGTCCCCCATGTCACGTGGGGTCTCCTCTTCAAGTGGGGTCTCTTCTTGGACATGGGGAATATGCAAGATAATATCATGATAAGTAACGAGTAATGTGTAATTAAGTCACAACTTATATAACTTTCTTCAGAAATATTTCATTAATAGTGGATCTTTGTAGCTGAACAGGACATACAATCTAGCATGTTGGCATGTGCCAATTATTGTCAATGTTACATACATAGTGTTGAAAGCAGAACACATATTCTTTTCATTGGGATGGGGATGCTTTTATTTGCAAAATGCATAAGAGAATCAACAAATAAAACAGAATAAATTGTAAAAGTTACCGCTTACAAGTAGTCAAATACTATCGTATATTGACACATATTTTGTGCGTATGTAACATTGACTGCAAACTAGGCAATGTCAATGTTACATGCACATGGGGAATAACGCAAGATAATATCATAAGAAGTAACCAGTAATTTGTAATTAATGCACAACTAATACAACTTCTTTCTTCAGAAATATTTCGTTAATAGTGGATCTCTGTAGCTGAACACGACACACAATCAAGGTGTATGTAACTCTAGCATGTTGACATGTGTCAATTATTGTCAATGTTACATACATGGTGTTGAAAGCAAAACCTGTGCTCCTTCTTGGCGTGGATGCAGTCTTTATTTGCAAAATACAAGAAATTGGCAGAAATTCAATAAATAAAATAAAATAAATTAAAACTGTTATTTCATACAAATTAAGCTTCAAACAAATATCAACACCTGTTTTCAGTGTAGGTAACATTGACTGCAAACCGACCACTCATGTGCAATGTCAATGTTACATACACATTATACAAAAGAAATGTTCAGTTACCACATCTTTTAAAATATTTAATTTCTATGTTTCAAGTAAAAATATGCAACATGTTAGGTTTGCAAATACCCTTTCAGTGATGCTGCACCAAATGGACTTTAAATTTATGTGTATGTAACCGAACATAAACATTTAGTTTTGTATTATCAACGTTGTGAAGTGTAGTCCGTTTTAGGCGTTTATTTAGTATCTACTTCATTCAGTATCATTAGCTGTTTACTGGAACTGGACATACAGGAATAACATATGTTTGTTTTATTGCAGAAACATACACAATTTATTTATGTATGTAACAATGACAGCAATTAAATTATTAACAATCACGTCAAAGTTACCTGCGCTTTAGAAAGCGATGACTTACTCATTAAATCATCACGATTTTTATCAAAATATATCATTCATGGTGCTCTCTGTACGAGGAATATAACTTGGGGTACATGTATCAAATGGAAAATGTGATATGGCTTGGTTTAGTTTCGCTATCGTACGTAACTTTTGGAAAATATTGACATCGGCACAAACCTGGAGCATCTCCAGCCTCCATCTTGCAGAATCTTCGCCAAAAATGCGACAGTTTCAGTTTACGGCAGATGTCGTAAAATAAAGCTAAATGCCGATAGTTTTAGCTACGGTTCGTGTTCGGCGTACGTAACACGTATTTGACAAGAAATTTTGAAATATTAAATCGGCTTTTCCCAGTTCTATTCATTCCGAGATAAAGCGAAAAGTACGAGTTGCGTCATCAAACTTACTGCAGGATGTCTTGATAAACCAAAAGTAAAATCGATTCACATTGCTTTTTAAAGCTGGGCGCTTGCCTATTGTATGTAACGGGGGTTTGACAAGAAAAAGTTACATACATACACTAATTTTGGTTACATATTTTTCAAGGGTTGTACTTCCGATGGAGAAATTATTTTTTATTGATATACAGTTAGACTCTTTACAGAAACGTATGACCTCTCTCAACGCAATGAAAAGGGTCAAATAAACAAGAAATACATGCACATAATAGGATATGTTAAAAATGTCCCCTTTATTTTCCTCTAAAAAACATGAGATACGTACATGTTGAAGGCCTGTACAACTTGTTCAATCAATTTCTATATTCAATTTTTTGGTACCGCTAGATGGTATATATGTGTATTCATATAACTAAAGTCATAAAAATGTTCAACCTCAACATTTCTCCTTTTATTTATTGTTTCAATGGAATTGCCAAGAAAAAAATGCATTCCCAGAATAGTGAATTCTGACCCATATACGTACTAGCAAAAAAATCTTCATCCAAGTCAATATCATCAATTGATTGCCTCTCAACAAGTCCTGGGCCGCCAGCTCTCTCCATGCGTAGCAGTAGTTTTGAAACTTTCACCACCTGGACAGTCGCCTCTGGCAATCTATAATATTCTCTGCGTGTCCGAATGTCATGACCCATAAACTGCGAGCACATCTAATGCCCCCATTTCACTTGCGCTGCGTCAGTGTCAATCAGGGTCGGTCAGTAAATTTTGGGCTGTCGCAAAACTCTTCGAGCATTTTCGAACATTTTCGAACACAAATGTCACATCCACGATTCATATCGGTCAGAGTTACGTCAGTATTCGGTCAAAATGGGCCGGTGTCGGTCGGTGTGCGGCAATAGCTGCGTTGATGGTGCGATGATGAGTGTCAGAGTTGCGATGCACTGGGATGCACATAGGACAGACATACGTCGATGTGGGTTAGTGTGCGACGCAGTTGCGTCGATGTTACGCCATGGAGGGTCACAGAGGGTCAGACATGTTAATGGGTGCGATCTTCGTTGATTTAAAATAGTGTGATTTCAGGCCTGGGGTGGTCCAATCTAGTCCAGTCCAGTCCAGGGACAGTATGGATGAGCAAGTACTAGGACTTTTCCAGGCTGATCTGATTGTTCAGCATCATGCCTACATCCGTGTCCATGCCGAGGTCCTGCAGGAAAGAAGGAGGCGATGGGCCCGAAGAAGATATAGCAAGAAGCGGTTCTGGGTGAGGACCTGGTTAACAGAAGATGAGCGAGTCTCAGCTGGCCAGTACCACAACCTTATGGTCAAGCTCCGGAACGATGATGTGCAGTCGTTCACTAACTACCTGCGCATGCCTCCAGACATGTTCCAATTCCTGCTCAACCGGCTGACGCCTCGCCTCCAGAAGAAGGACACCAAGTTCAGACGACCACTGGAACCAGGGCTGAAGTTGGCTGTGGTACTCCGGCACCTGGCTACTGGGGACAACTACCCAAGTTTGCAGTACAACTTCAGAGTGTCCAGACACACCATCACCAGCTTTCTGCCAGATGTCTGTCAGGCCATCATCGATGAATTTGCAGAAGAGGAGGTCCAATGCCCCGTCACCCCCGATGAATGGAGAGAGGTGGCCCTGCAGTTCCAGATGAGGTGGAACGTCCCTCATGCTCTGGGTGCCCTGGATGGGAAACATGTGGCCATTAAATGCCCAATCAAGTCAGGCTCCTACTACTATAACTACAAGGGGTTTTACTCCATTGTCCTAATGTCCCTGGTTGATGCCAACTACAGGTTCCTGTGGTGTGATGTGGGAGGAGCCGGTCACATGTCAGATGCCCAGATCTTCAACGGCAGTGAGCTCAAAGAGGCCATGGACAACCGTACCATAGGGTTCCCCCCAGAAGATCCACTGCCTTCTGATGATGAGGACACCCCCTACTTCCTCCTTGCGGACGACGCATTCGCACTCCGTACCAACTTGATGAAACCTTACTCCACCCGAGGCATGACCAGATCACAGGCAATGTACAATTACCGCATATCAAGAGGTAGTCGGGTTGTAGAGAATGCCTTTGGCATCATGGCAAACCGGTTTAGAGTACTCCTTGGTAGGATGCAGCAGTCTCCAGAGGTGGTCCAGCTCATCGTCAAGTGCTGTGTGATCCTCCACAACATGATGCGCAGGCGGTACCCGGGAGAGCAGCCGGGCCAGTTTGATGGGGAAGACGATGACCACAATCTCATCCCAGGAGAATGGCGCCAGAATGCCAACATGCATGAGATACGTAATGTGGATGCCCCTAACAAGGACAGCAAGGCTGGGAAGCAGCAGCGTGAACTCCTTCGGCTCTACTTCAACAGTCCCGCTGGCTCCGTGCCATGGCAGGGCAGGATGGTGCCTGGTGGAAACTAAGGTCAAGGACCCCGGCAAGGAGAGGAGATATGACGTTTGTGTTTGTAGGCTAATAAATAACACTTATGTTTTGCTATACTGTTGTCCGTTGTTGTTCATTGGTATAATTCCCCAATATGGAAGTATGAATTGACCATCCAATTGTCAATTACGATTAATAAAACAAAATTATCATGTTATGTCATGTTAAATTATCACAACAAGTGGATGGTCAATTCAGACTTCCACACCCAAAGTACCAAATTTCTAATTAATTATTTAGAAATAAATTGGCATTTTTATACGCCCTTTTGTAAAACGGGACGTATTATGTGTTGGCATTGTCCGTCCGTCTGTCCGTCCGTCCATCTGTTAACTCAGGTTCACCTTGTTTGTAGTAACAACCTTGCGTAATCAACTCCTCCTACAGTTTCCAAGCAATCCATTTGAAACTTCACACGTGCATTATATACATCATGAACATGTGCACTTCCTCTTTTCATGCCGAATTTTTTTTTCACACTTTTCACTAGCATTATATATTTAATTTATATGTAACCCAACTCCGACAACGCCTCGACAGGCGTATGTTGCGACCTTCGGCGCGCTTATGTTTGTCAAATTAAGTAAGTTGTTATTAACAACAATTAACAAAAATGTTGCAAAACAAAGTTTTGTTTATTATCACCATCTCCACGAGTGGGCTACATACAAGGGCAACACGTCATAGACAACGCTATGTATACAACATTATAAAACAATAAGCACATCAAAGTGCAACACTATCCAAAATCCACATTTGTCTCTACGAAAAGTGCAGTGTCCATAGACTGTCTACTGCTTTCTGGTGTCTTCCTGCTGTTGCAGGTCCACTTCGTCATCTAGTAAACTCCTGTGAAAGGTAGGGGTGTTGAGCTCGCTAGACTGGGATCCACCGAAGCCGCTGAGTGATAAGTCAGATAACCTGGCTTCAGGATTAGGGCAGGAGGAAGGCCTGGCTGTGTCTGGCTGCTGGTCCGGAGGTGGGCACGAATAATTGAAGCCCTGGATGTTTCGGGCCATCCAGGCTGGTTCTTGAGACCCCCACACGTCAGGCTGGGTTGCAAGCTGCTGGGGCTGGGGCCAACAGTGTGGTGGAGGCTGCCACTGGGAGATTTCGGCTGGTGCTGGTCTCGTGTAGGAGGTGCGAGGCTGCTGGGGAGGCTTGAAGGGGACCTGACCAGGCTTAGTAAGCTGGGCAGGCTGCAACTGAGGCTGAGGGTTCTGCCTGTTGCTCTGCTGCTCGAGGAGGGACTCCATAAACCTGAATGACTCTCTCTTGAAGCTCGACCACAGCTCTTGGTTCAGCTGCTGGCCGCACTGATTGAGGTAGTCACAGTATGCAGACCGGTCCTTGTGGGGTCCCTTTATCCCAATGACTGCATCTAGCGCTGCTCGATGGCTGACCAGTAGCTGAGTGCCCTGTCTCTGTAGGTCAACCAGGGGGTCCAAGGGAGCAGCATCTGGAGTCTCAGCAGCTGGCGGTGGTGGAGCTGCACCTCTAGGCCTTGGGGTTGGCTCTTCATCACGGACTGGACTGGGATCACGAGAAGGAGGAGTGTGAGCGGGTGCCTGGGCAGCAATCCTCTTGCGGAGCTGAAAAATATAAAATATAAAAGAATGGTAGGTGAAAGGTAAGTGTGAAATAAAACAGTGAAAGTCAATACAGATGTAACCTACTATATATTTAATAAATATTTACACAATTGTGTTCATTATCAAGCTTATTAAAATGTTATAAAGAAATAATAAACTAGAGTGGTCGATGAGACATCGCATATACCCGCACCGAGGGCTGGACAATGTAACGCAAAAAAATAATTAAAAAAATAATAATAATTATTTTTGCCAATTATCTCCCCTGGTATTGTTCCAAGTACCCAACAGGCAACGGAATGAATGGTATTTACTGTTACCTATTGTTCTCAGTTCCCAACAAGTGCCTGTTCGTGTGCGCGGACGGACGGAATGACGGACGGACTGACGGAGGCGATTGCAATATACCCGGTTTTTTCTTCGTCTTCAAAGTGTGGGTATAATTACACAAAATTAACTAATATACATACACTGGCAACTGGCTCCCGATTGGCCTTCTCCTTGACGAAGTCCCCCAGAAACTGGAATAGCTGCCATACAGTCTCCTCCCGGAAGGTCAGGGCTGGTTGGGCACCAGATCCGGACTTGCCCTTCTTGGTTTTGACACGACCAAACTTGGACCTAGTGCTCCTGTACCATTGTTTGAGATGGCTACCCGTCAACCCCATCTTCTGGCCCTGCTCTTCCCACAAGAGGTCCTTCTCAGGTGTCTTCCTGTAGCTTTCATGGCGCGTGTTCCAGACTTGTGGGAACTCTCAGAGCCAGTCACAGACGGCTTGCTCTTGTTCGGGAGTGAGCACCACCTCTGCGGTCTTCTTTTTCTTCTGGGCTGGAACCTCCGTTTCATCTTCTGAAGAAGTACCACCATACTCGTCCTCCTTCTCAGCACCAACGTCTGCCTCCTCCATGGCCTCGGCTACAATATCTTTATCGCCACGTCCAATTCCACACCCTCTGCTCCCTGCACCACGACCACGACCTCTTGGATGTTCCCCTCGCTCCACGATGGTTATCACCTGGCCCACACCTTCAACAACTGGCTGGACCTAGAAAGATAGATATATTTATTTCTGTATAAAATGTATAAAACATGGAAAACATTATACAAGATTAAAACATCAAGCATAAGTTAAACAGTCAATTACATTATACACAAAGGATAACACAAAAAAGGGATTAAAATTCCCTTATTTCCATTGTGGTCCTTGAGATAAAAAATAAATTGACATAGGAAGACACATTTAAATACTATATTTATCACAGTTTTTAAGAAGGACAAGTAGTTAAATATCACTCATAAATTAATATAATTATAATTTCACAGGCTTAAGACATATTAAATTTTAATAAATAAATAAATATCACATAATTGTTATACTAAAATTATCAGAGAACTAACTTACAAACATGACACAATGTTATCACAGAAGGCGTGTTAAAAATTTGTCCTACGATTAATGTATTTATAATAAATCTATCTAAGACAAGAAACAAAATTAATACAATAAAAATAAGGAATGGCCTTAGTCCAACAAGTGTGCCTTAACAGAGGACTTAAATCTATTTAAGGACTTAATATTCCTTATATCTTGAGGTAACCCATTCCATATAAAGAACAACCACGATATGCAAATGACTTCTTCCCAAAACTCTTGACTTTTGGGTAAGAAAAACGACAACTATCGATAAAAGTACATGTGTCGTTATCACTAGTCGATGTGGACACTCTAAACCTTGTGCTATATGTATGAGCAACACTAACAGGGATAAAACGATCCATCATATAGGAAGGAGCTGTTTTAGAGGAAATCTTAAAAACATGACAGAGAGTTATAAAATCAACTCGACTTGCCACAGGTAACCAATTAAGACGGGCGAACTGCTCTTTACCAACATGGGATCTAGAATCTAAGTTTAAAACAAATCTTATCAATTTATTTTGAGTGACCTGTAACTTGTTTCTCAATTCCTGAGTAACTGAATAAAACCGAACCGTAGATGTATAATCGAAATGGCACTGAATAAGGGACTTCAAGTTTCATTAACAGTATATCATGATGTACTGTATCAAATGCTTTCTGCAGGTCAAGAAGTACCATACCGACGAGATTTCCTTTATCCATGTTAAAACGAATATAGTCTGTCAAGTGTAAAAGGCAAGTCTCAGTAGAGAATTTGCGCCTAAAACCAGATTGGTAGTTAAAAAGAAGATCACTCTACCTGGTGCTCGTCGTCTCCTGTTGGATTGTCTCCGGACTGCATCACGGCTTTGCCCTTCATCTTCTTTATTGCCTGGATCAACGTTTTTCTTGGTTTCTTTGGTGGCATGATGCTGTGGAAAACAAATGTATTACTAACCAACCGTGTGTGGCGCACCCGTATTTATAGCAAGCGACATTGACCAAACTACAACCCAAGCTGACCGAATATTGACGTAACACTGGCGCAGGCTGACGCAGCATGACCGAATGGCGACCCATGTCTAACCCCGCCAGGCAGTGCATGACTGTCCTTGACATTGTTGGCTAACTGAATGTGACCGAATGTCGACGCAAAGCGACCGACTGTGACGTAACACCAACGCAGAGAAACGCACTGTTGACCGAGTCTGATAAAACACTCGGACAGGCAGGGTTTCTCAGGGTTTGTGTTAGGTCGATGGGGGTTGCTATTCGGTTAGACTTACGTCACCTTGCGATGCAGTTCGGTTGATGAGGGTTAGTACTCGGTCAAAATGCTATCTTGGCCTGTCGCAGCCGATTTTTATGCATGCTCAAAATTTGCCGGGGTCAGAAAATGTTCTCTCGGTCACTCTGCGTCAGTTGGGGTTTCTCGACGTCACCCTTCGGCCAGTGTTTGGTTGATATTCGGTCAATCTACGTTCCTGTCGGATGCTGTCGGATGGTGGCTAACCGACACCGACGCCGCCTGTCGTAGCCTAGTGAAATGTGGCCATAAGTCGTTGTTTTGTAGATTCAGGACTTGCGTCATTGTAGCAATTTGATGTTGATCTTAATCGATCTGGTGCTTGAGCACGACATTCTTCGGCAAATTTGCGGAGAGTATCTGTCCCTCGAATGTGACTGAGAAGTTGATGTTGGGACGAGATACCCGTTTTCTTGATTTTTAAGCAAGTGGCGATTTTCAATCAACAAATCAATATTGTGTTTGACTTGTTTTGGAAAAAGGACGGATACTGTTCGACATTTTTTCCCAACAATTTCTGAATGATGGTAATGCCTGCACAGTTGTTTTTCAAATGCAGAAAGGCATTTGAGTGTCTTTATTTTTATAGTCTTCAAGTGTCATTTTTGAAACTTCACCAGCTCGTCTACGATTAAAGACAATAGTTTGGGTCAGCAATATTTTCGAAAGAGTCGACTAGGATTGTTTTCCTTCATTTTCATCAGATGCGTTGCTTAGTGCTTTAGAATGGACGTCAGCTTCAACCCTCAAATAGTTCACCAGCAACTTAACATCTTCCACTAATGGAAGAAGACTTTTTGTGCTGTTTCTCTTTGCTTCATACAAAGTCCTTAATGCATGAGAAGAAATTTCGTCTGCCCGGTTGATTTTAAGTAATCATGAAAGTTCTTCTGCTCTATGTTGGAGGTCTTTGTTTCTTGTTTCTATCCCTTTCGAAATCAATATCTGCACACACTTTTCAATGTTTGTCCAATTTTCAGTGCAGTTGATGGTGCTTTATACGTATTTGTTTTTTGGTCAAAAGATGCTACAATCTGCAATCAACCGGAAATATGTAGACAGTGTAAATAAAGAAATCCCTGCCATGAACTATTCTCTAACCAACAAGGCAGCATTAATAGGCAATATAAGTAAAACACAAAGATTCTCGTGTATATATAAATACAAAAAAAACAATAGCCTAGAAAGCCACAAAGAAGGTACTCAATGACTTTGCAGAAGCCAGAGCAACAAGAGAATAAATCATTGAGGATATGACAAGATAAGACGTCACCGTCCTTTTGGCCATCATAGGGTCCACAGCCTGTCTGGTCATCACCCAATCAAAGAGAAAAGCATAGTGGCGAACTGTAAATGGGTACACCACCAAACATGCAGCGCGTTGCAAAGTGATAGGGTCATATATAACCTCTTTTGATAAACCTTTTAACAAGTTTAACAAAGATAGTATGAAAGTGATCGTGACCAAGGATTTTACAAAGTTGATTAATCACGTCACCATAGAAGTCAGGTTGTGATAGTCCTTGTCGCAGAAGAGTTCTTAAATTACTTTTATATTTGGAATGAAACACTTTTTTCTGTCACCTAATCGTAACCTGGCATATCATGTTATTGTAATTTCTTCTCACGGGATACTTTGGGACATCACAAGCCATGAATTAGCAGAGATTCCCACATAAATACACAATAAAACACCCATACAAATAGTCTGGCTTGTGAATTCTGGTAGCGCAAACCTAAACCTTAAACAACACACGGAAAACCTCATAAATAGCCATTACATGCCGTGATATAATCCGCCTTGTATAAATAGAATCAGGAACTTCGCAATTTTGTATTTATAAATTACAAGCATGTATGTTGTACGTGTTTAACAATGTTATAGATCGTTTATGAAATGTTCAATCCAAATTATAGAAAATTTAGCATATCAAATATTTTGTAATAAATGAAATGGATTGGTATTTTTATCCAAGTGGGTGGTTATTCAATATCATCATACATTTTTTGGTTTATTCTAGGTTGTTCCTGTTGGTAAAAAAATTGGACATTTTAACATAACGTATAATCCCTAATAAACGCCCTTGGGGAGTAAACATTTTTGAAAATGGGAGCGTTTATTTGAGACCAAAAATACATAATTTTTGGATTATACAGTATCTTGAAAGAAGATAATCATTGTTCCGTATCCATGGTTCCACATGTAGTGTGGGAGTGTAATAACATCATTCAATATTTTTGATATTCCACTAGTGGTATAACATACGTTTTCTGAAGTAATGTGACGTTATACGTTATGTGATCAATAGAATCTAACATTCGTTCTCATTTATTATTGAATTTATTAAACTCGTCGGCAAAAATGATATAATGCTCGGCAAGAGCCTCGCATTATATCATTTTGCCAACTCGTTTAATAAATTCAATAATTAATGAGCACTCATGTAAGATCCTCTATTTATTATTAAAACTACATTATTGTATACCATGTACAATCAGGGGTGTCATTAACTTTATAAGTAAGCAGCCCACAGAGCCGAGTAGCCTGGTATTTTAATCGATACTTGTATAGAATACCAGTAAAAGTATGAGTAGCCGGGGTAGCAGGGGGAAATCCCTGCCGACCACCTCTTAATGACACCCCTGACCATATACTAAAATATCAACAGTTGAGTGACATCATTGTGTAAATAAAAAATGTTTATTGTTGTTGACGTCAATATACAGAATGTCATGGAATGCAAGATCGGGTTATTTTTTGTTAAAAATCTCAAGCTAGATTGCAGGTAATAATAATATTGTTTATCCACTGGCACTTCAGCCGCAAATATTGTAAAAAAATAATAAAAAAGTATGATATCCCTACTGTCTATATAATAAACACATGGTAGTGAAGTATGTTTGACACCAAGATGACCAACCTCATTTCGAAGTCTGTATCTTTGTCAGTTTACCGAAATGATTCAAATCTTTTACACCGTTTGTCAGGTCTGATTCCCATTTATCACAGTATATTCACAGTTTGTATAAAAAGCACTCTTGCTACTATTACAACATTTCCTACATATGTTGACTTCCGGTTATGCTCAAAGGCGTGGTCTTATTGGACGATTTTCGGTTTCTGATAACGTATGTTTTTACCGTTAAAATGTCATCCAATCGAATCACTTCTTTGAATATAACCGGAAGTAAACATTCCAATCGAATCACTTCTTTGAGTATAACCGGAACTAAACATTCCAATCGAATCACTTCTTTTGACACCAGCTTATATTAAGACTAATGTCCATACTGGTCTGTACTTACCCCCGAAAAAAAAAGTGAATTTTTAGATATAATTGTGAAAAAAAGGATACTTTTTGGAATTGTGAACGGGGCCGAATTTCGAACCCAAATTAGGCATAAAAAAAACCACCGATTATGTATTTCAATGTTTCATTATGTATATTTCATGTATCTTGCTTTTTATCAACTGATAAATATAAATATTTATTTGACGTTGTAGATAAAACAATCATAAGTGGAACCTATTTCCCAAAGTACTTACAAAAAGCCCTGATGAACAGACAGTATTGCGGCACTCAGGGCTTTTTTCCACCAAACTGGGAAGAGACCCAGGCCTGTCCATCTTGGAAAACAGAACGTGCTTTTTCTCATTTTGGGAAAAAACGTACGATTTCATAAATTCAGTAAATATGACACTACTATGCTTTATTTATATTTTCATCCATTAATTATTATACTTACTAACTTCTGTGAGTCAGAATCGACTTAATAGACAAAAACATATTGCATATAATTTATGCTTTTTCTCATTCTGAGAGAATCATCAATGTTACCTTCTGATCAGGAATGAAAGATTTCTGCCAAAATTGGGAAAAAGTAGTCAAGTTTTCAATAGGCCTCTGTTATAGAAGATAAAAAAAGCCCTGGCAGTAATTGCACTAAATATTATACCTGTAGAAAATACATTTTTGCAGTCTTTAGTAATAATGTGAATTTCACCTTGTTCAGAAAATGAATTTTCATAGGTTTAAATTGTTTAAAAACACTGGCAGAAATATCCTAGATTTGTTTTCGAAGAAGAATACTTGAATATGCTTTAGAATATGGTTAGCATTTAATAATCAAAATTCATTCACTGAATATGGTGAAACTCTAGTTGTGTCCCTTTGTCCATCTGCTGTTAATTTTATTTTTAAATGCATGTATTTCGAGGTTTCATTATGTATTTCAAGGTATCATTATGTATTTCGTCGAGGTTTCATTATGTATTTCAAGGTTTTATTATGCTTTTCAATGTTTTATTTTGTATTTCAAGGTTTCTTTATCATACTTTCATGTATCTTGCCTTTTATAAACTGATAAATATTTATTTGACATAATAGATAAACCAATTAAAAGTGATATTTACTGTGTATCGTTAAAACATTTATATATTCTTTGTTAATCATAGTTTTGCTACTACAATATGTACATCATTTTGTATAAAATGTATCATGTTTCCAGGAGAAACCATTGTTTAACACATAATTATATGAGCTGGGCTGTTGGTAATCTAGAGAAAATCATCAAGAAGTGTGATATATACCAAATATACTTAACGCCATTAAAAGTGCAAGTTTTTTATCTTGTGTTTATTTCCAAGATCGATTTTAGCATTATGTACATGTTAGAAATTATCCACATTTCCTATAAATCTGGTGACCGATCAGATTCATATGTATTGAAAGAAGTAAAATTGGAATTATGCAATCGATCTTGGAGACATTTTAATTAAAAATAACCACAAAATAAAAAAACTTGCACTTTTAATGGCGTTGAGTATATTTCCCATCGAACAACCCAATTATATATTATATATACTACTCAAAGGTTTCTAAGCACCAAGATTCCAATTCGACATTTTACGGTGACTTGTTTTTCCAACAACATAAAATTTGTTTTGTGGTTGATTGCATTTTATCATATCTCAACAAATCTATACTTAAACCATATAAAAGGAACCACAAATATCCTTCATCTGGGTTAGAAATAAGGCAAAAAAGGTTTGGTGCTTAGCAAACTTCGAGTAGTATATATTGGAAAAAAGCCAACAATATTTTGTACGTATTGTGATTTTTAGTGAGCACTTAAATAGTTATTGCTATATAAAGGCCTTGGTTACACATGGCGTCCTGCTAATTGGCTAGTTAATTCATAAATACATACATAAATATAACACTTCTGATGTGAAGTGTCTAATTTTTTTGGGTTTTGTTCATGGGTCGTGTTCAGGTAAACCAAAAAGTGGCCAATTCAGATTTGGAGACCAAACTATATTTGAATGAATATTTACTCTAGATGGTTGACTGCTTGCTAGGCTATACTATTTTATAGATTTGTTATTCCTTTTAAATGACACTTGTTGTGTAAAGTACACCTACCTTTTAAAGGGACACACAGCTATCTTGATTTTCTTAAAACTCACCGAAGGCTTCCTGTTACTTTTTTGCATATTTATAAATCATTATTAGTAACTATTTAAATAGTTTAAAGCAAATTGTCTTTGATATTTTAATTGTTTGATATATTTCACCAATAGCGTAATTATGTAAATATTTGGTAGAAAAACAATGAAAATTGAAAAATTCAAATTTTATTTCCTTTTATTTAAATAAATACAAGCAGATTTAAAGTCAAAATGAGACTAGATTAATAAATTAAGGATCATTTTAATGTTTGTTAAATACTTCAAGATTGCTGTGTGTCCCTTTGAGAATAAACATGCTTTAACTTCAGGCTGTATGTTGTTTAATATGATCCATTTGTATTACCAGTACTTTTGTTCTACATTTAATCTGCCTAAATACTTATATATGCCTCAATACTACCAAACACCATAGCACCAATAATTTGTCTTCTCATCTTCCAGCGTAAATGGAGTGTCTACAATAGAATTTGCAGCAACTCTGCAATTCAGGGTGAGGAGGTTCTAGGCCCGTTCTCCGTATTTTATCTCTATGTAAATGGAGGATGAGCTTGGCATGTTCATTCCTGTTAGGCGCCATATAACCTTTCATGTGTTGGTGTGCCTTAAAACCCCAATTCAATTCAATTCATCTGAGAAACAATGAAACACCTTTTCAGTTTATAGGTACATAATTGATTGAAGATAAAAATCACTGTTTTTGATGATTTGTTCAACATTTTGGTAGGCATACCCTTTGCTTGGATAAATTAGTAATCATTGAAGAATGAAACAAAAAACTAAATCTGTTCAGGGTTAACTTTTACTCAAATACTTAAACAATAATTGGTGAAAAGTGTATTATGATTGCTGCGAGTCTCTTAAAGGGACACTGTCCGTAAGTAAGCAGATATTCACGCCTACTAGACTCCGCAACCGCCTCCAAAAAGAGGTGATAATACGACGTTTCGGAGACACTTCCGGTGCGGTTGCGGAGAGCAAATTGAAGCAGCAACGGTAGGTGTGAATTTAATATTTTCGTTTTTTTCGGCCCTAACTCGATCTTTTTCAAAAATCGGGGAATGTGATACGATGAAGGAATGTTTTCCCTTCCTGTTTCATGTGTTGGTTTCGAAATTTATTGAAAAATGTGGTCCGTAGAACTGTCATAAGTCAATCAACGAGTGTAATTTTCTCAACTGGACATGGTTTTTACTCCGTTTTACTGCTGTTTTGTGAGAAATCTGCCCACGAATGAGGTCTATGACTTTGAAATCACCTATCTTTCATCGTTCAATAAAAAAAAAATCAATCGAATATAAACTGAAAAGAATTATGGTAATATTTTATGAAGAGGCGGTGTCGGAGAGTAAGAGGCGGATTCGGAGAGTAAGAGGCGGTTTCGGAGACATATACTCTATATAATAGATATATACTGATTTAAATTAATAAGTAATGTATCAATACAATAAATTATGATGAATCATTTGTGCAGATACTTGTTACTGGTCCTACCCAGCATTGAACAATAAGTCTTAGTCGCTACTAAATTTACTGAATCGTCCGTAAAATGCACGATGCAACCCATAGTTGATCTGATCCGAAATCGCATAATAGATGCAAATGAATTCTAAATAAATGATAAGCACGTTCATTTTATATAATCCTCTATCAATAATAGTACTGGATGCGTTCTTATGAAGTTTAAAAAACTTTAATTCATTTTGCATCAATTTCAAAGCCGATCTTATACCATTTATTATCATCCTAATAATTGTTTACCGAGGACCAGCTTCCCAGAAATATATACACCGGCTACGTCACAATTGACGATAGGCCTCTATACTAAGACGCATTACCGAGCAAAAATATGGCTTTTGTCTACATACGCATACGCATAACCGCTAACGGATTACTTCATATTTCAATAAATTGTTTTAAATCATTTTGTAACAACACGGAACACGGAGTTCATAGTTTAATAACCAAAACCTGAAGCTTTTATTTACCATCATTTTACCGTCTAAACATAACGCTTTCTCTTTCGTGACTTTTGAATTACTTTCAATAGGTATTATGCTAATTAGCCACGAGCTACTCACGAGGTAGCGACAAACTATTTAATATATTATATCGGTCAACTTGTGACAGATATTGGTCTAATTATGGATCTGACACGGGTAGGTATATATGAACCTGTCAAAATTAGAAGATAGTGGCCAGTCATCCCCAAAATATAACTCGCAGCAGACGGTATTATTGTTTACCGGCATGCCTTGCTCAGAATCACACAGGTCAATCGCGCAGTGACACCTGTCGCACACAGTGGAACAAATGCGGGAACCATGAGTTAAAAATAGACTTGACGAAATGTGCGCACCACTAATTATACCGTCTCAAAGCGTTTACCTATTATTTATCTATGTCTCCGAAACCGCCTCTTACTCTCCGAATCCGCCTCTTACTCTCCGACACCGCCTCTTCATAAAAAATGACCATAATTCTTTTCAGTTTATATTCGATTGAATTTTTTTTATTGAACGATGAAAGATAGGTGATTTCAAAGTCATAGACCTCATTCGTGGGCAGATTTCTCACAAAACAGCAGTAAAACGGAGTAAAAACCATGTCCAGTTGAGAAAATTACACTCGTTGATTGACTTATGACAGTTCTACGGACCACATTTTTCAATAAATTTCGAAACCAACACATGAAACAGGAAGGGAAAACATTCCTACATCGTATCACATTCCCCGATTTATGAAAAAGATCGAGTTAAGGCCGAAAAAAACGAAAATATTAAATTCACACTTACCGTTGCTGCTTCAATTTGCTCTCCGCAACCGCACCGGAAGTGTCTCCGAAACGTCGTATTATCACCTCTTTTTGGAGGCGGTTGCGGAGTCTAGTAGGCGTGATATTGAGCATAACCAAATAACTGGCTGACTTTTATTCAGTGAAATGTATACATGAAAACATGAGGATAGACTCTAAGAAGTATGTAGGAATACATTCGTGAGTTTGGAAAAAAAAGTTTTAATTATTATATGTTAATAAAGTGGGACCCACAATATTTACCTTTTCTGCGATCACGTGACTTCCATTAGCGCATTAGGTTTTCACCGCAGTATGTATAGCAAAATATGTATAGCCCGCTTAGCTCAGACGGGAGCGTTGTCGACCGCTTTACGCTCAAGCACGTTATTATTACGGCGAGTGTAATTTTAGTTTGGGCTGCGAGTTCAACCGCACAAAGCGGATTGACTTTTTTTTGTACCGCGATTGAATTCCGTTAAACAATCTTGCTTTTAATTAGTAAATATTCAATAATGTTTAGTGTGTAATGTTTGCGAACATAATTATTATGTTTTATTAGCTAAAAGTTACGGACAGTGTCCCTTTAATAAATCTGTCAGTTTCTGAATATCATCATACAAGTACATGCAAAACATGCTAGAAATAATATTCAGTTTCCAGCAATGAGTGTTCCTGACATTATGTAATTATGGAAACAGATTGATATTGGCTTCTTTCAACATTTTAAGTTGAGTTATAAAATATTTACAGACGTAACCATGGCAACTCGCTTATTGTTACAGAGTTACAATCAAGTTGAGAAAACTTAGAATGTTTTGAGGCACTATAAAACTAGGTCTTAATTGTAATATAATTAGTAATTTATTTGTTACTTGTTTCTTTTTTGTTTTAATGGTATTGTACTACATTATGCTTTAATATTATTTATTAAACCTTTTTCTTTTATGTCATTTGATTCGAAATGACAAAGATTGTTTGTTATAGTTGTCTTTCTTTACAAATTGTGTTATGCTGTGATTTTCTCCCCTTTTACTTACTGCAGTAGTAGTCTGCTTTTAACCCTTCTCTTTTTTTCCCTGTTGAATCCTAGTTAATAAGAATAAATACATGAATAATATGAAGACTTGTTATCTTTTCTGACCCATTTTAAATATACTGAAAAAAATCAGTTGATCGAGCAAGCCCTTATGCACATCTAGCTTAAATAAATGTAATGTTATTTTATATTGTGAAGTATTTTAAATCATCAGCATGACTTAGGTTGATCTTCTCTTTCACTAGTCTTACTGTTTGTATTCCATTGTAAGTTTCTCCCATTTAGTTAATAAGGTAAAGAGCAAGATTAAACATTACAAAATACCTGTTATGTGTCTCAAGTTATAAAAAACGCTAAAACAAGCGACAATTTCCTTGCCACTATAAAGATATAGGGAACCAAAGTTATTACCTCCCTTTACATTGAAATAAGAGCGAAATTATAATTTCTGTAAAACATGTAGATTACTACATGTTGCTATTGTTTTCGCATATTTCTTTTGACTTACCCTTAATATAACTGATAATTATGTAAGTTATGTTATATTGCCCTTGACCGCTTCTACACATATCCTAGAATCTGGTCAACGAGATTTATATGTTATTTTTCTTGCTAAACTAATTTTTATCAGTATATATGTGTTTTGTTTTAGATACCGGCAATAGACTAACTCCATTCGTCTCCCATGTGTTTTCCTGGTCTGGTGATGTAGGTACAAACAACTTTTACTGCTGTACTGTTTAGCATGGTCAACATTAGTGATCCCTATTGCTTGTTTCAAAGTACAAGGAGAACCCCATTCAGACCAATTCTAGATATTATATCTTGCCTTGCAGAACAGGAATAATGGACACTTAGGGATCATCTTGTCCGTAGATTTCCGTCCGTCCTTTCTCACACTTAAACCTGCAACCTAACCTTAGCCATAACTTGAAAAGTGTGTTCATGAAACTTCACACGCGTCTTCAACTTACCCCGAGGAATAGTGCAACTCATTACACATGTCCAATTTTGCTCTGGTTAGAGCTGTGCCTCTTTTCCATAAAACTTGAACCTGCAACCTAACTGAACTCATTACTGGCCACAACTTGAAAAGCATTTGACCCATATTTATGGAACTTCACACATATTCATCTTACCGGAAGGAGTGTTGTTACATGTACCAATAACTCTTTGACTTTCATTTTGACAGAGTTGTGCTCCTTTTCATAAAACTTGAACCTGCAACCTAACTGAGCTCATAACTGGCCATAACTTGAAATGTATTTTACCTATGTTGATGAAACTTAAAACATCTTCATCTTACCATAAGGAAGGCCGTTACACCTGTCCAATAACTCTGACTTTCACTTAAAAAGTTTAGCAGAGATATCCTTTTCATAAAACTTTTACCTGCAACCAAATCAAGCTCAACTGGGCAAAGTATTGACCTATGGTCATGAACTTTATACAGTTCTCTTCCATATTAATTATTCAAATGCCATTGGAGGGCTGGCGTGGCGCAGTCGGTAGCGCGGTGGATTTGTAACCGGAGGCCCCGGGTTCAATCCTCCGTGGTGCCACTGAGTTCCGTCGGTGTGTTCTTGGGCAAGACACTTAGCTGGACGTAAACCGGGCGGTCCCGTGTATCGGTCTATCCTCTGAGCACGTTAAAGAACCATAGGAATCTATTCGATAATAAGAGTAGGGCAGGTTCCCGGATTCCTACGTATCCTTCCCCTCTCTCTGGGGCGGCTCTAAATAACCTATACTGTGTTGATGAGCCGTTAAACAACACTCAATTCAATTCAAATGCCATTGACATATCCAAGAACTTTGAATTTCATTTTGGTAGAGACATGCACCTTTTTAGATCATCTAAGCCGAAGGCATTGGGATCACTCCGTCCGTCGTCTGTCCGTCGTTGTCGTTAACTTTTGCTTCAAACGACCTCAGAAACCGCTTGGCCAGTTTTGACCAAACTTCACATGTATGATCCTTAGGTGAATGCTTTTTAGATTTGTTAAAATTAGGTCAGCACGACATCCAAGTTGGCCGCCATTACCATGTATGGAAACCTTAAAAAATCTTCTCAAGAACTGCTGGACAGATTTTGACAGTATCAATTTTTTTCAAATCAAGTCCCCGGGGTCAAAACTGACTGTGCCCTGGGGGTCCAAAGTTTGTATATTGAGATTTTGCATGTTTTTCAGAGACTAATATAGTGGGGGGGGGGGGGGGGGGAAATCTTCCACCCGGGGGTCACAGTTTTACATAGACTTATATAGGGAAAAAAAAATCTTCTCTGAAACTACAAGAGCCAGAGGTTTAATATTTTGCATTTACTATAAGCTTATGATCCTCTAGCAAGTTTGTTCAAATGGTGACCCTGTGGTAAAATTTGGCCCCGCCCCGGGGTTCAAAGTTTTACATAGACTTATATAGGAAAAACATTAAAAAGTCTTCTTCTCTGGAACTACAAGAGCCAGAGATTTAATATTTTGCATTTACTATACTCTTATGGTCCTTTACCAAGTTAAAAAAACACTTCTTCTCTGAAACCACGAGGCACACAGCTCTCATATATGACATGTAGCCATGGGGTGACATTTGGCCCTGCCCCAGGTGTTATATTCTAACACCTTCATTTTGTATTTGATCTTTACCAAACTTTGTCAGTGTCTTTATATCAATGTTGTTAACACAATAGAGGTCATATTTCTTGAACACTATCAACCAAACTTGCACAGATTGTATATGACCTTAAGATTTCAAAGAAGTTCGACAATGGGCCAGTACTCCGGTGATCGATTTGGCCCTCTATAACAACATATCCAAGCTCATAACTTGGCAAAATAATGATCTATGGTCATGAATCTTTATACCGTTCTTTCTTTCTTATCAATTTCAATGCAGAGTTATGCCCTTCATAATTTTTTTTAACAATTTAAAAACCTAATCTGCTCCATATCTCATGAAGGAGTGTACTCCATTTTTTCCAACTTAATAGTTATGCATTGCATAAATAACCACAAGGCAGGCAACACAAGTGGGACACCTGTTAGGTTATGCTCCGGCCTCTTCTGAGGTGTCTTTCACCCAGTTGGACCCACATCCATATTTGTCGACCACAGCACACTTTAACCCTAAACCAGCTACATATATATAATGGACTGTTCTTTCTTTGAATTAAGACCATTCCATTTATGTTACAAAGGGGTGTTTTGGGAAAGTGACTGATCAGCAGCCAGACATTGTAAACCCTGATCCGCCTGCGAGTAACTTTGATCTGGCTTTACAATGGACACAAAGGCTATTAGTCGTGCTTAGGAGGTTAAGGATTAACTGTCAGAGGGTACAACAGAAGCTCGCTTATCCTTTGAATAGTTTAGCTAAAATGCAAACTAAGTTGTTTACAAGTTCTGAAATTCAATTGCCACTTGTATTAAAAATTAGAAATGTGTCCATGTGATATGGATGCCTCCACTGAAAAACAATCTTCGTAAAACAGAAAAATTTAAGGAAAAGGACTAACTCCGGTAATACATTGAGGTCGCATCCGAATCAATATGCACATCCTGACATCATAGGTAAGTAAAGTTTCGAAACAAATCTGTTGCAAACTACTGTGGAAGGAGACTGACACACAAACTTCGGGATGGAGGGCACTCGAACAGATGGACATAGCTAACGCTATATGCCCCCACAATTCAGTGGTTGGGGCACAAATAAGAATAGTACCGGTATTTGCAGGTTACACAAACAACATATGGGCCAGAGAACAATAACAACACAGACTTATCTGATATGTAAATTTATTTCTGTGAAAACTAACTAATATCTTGACAAAAGATTAAATATCTGGATTTAAAATAAGGTCTAGTCATAGACAAAACATCAGTTTTAAGTTTTAATCTAATCTAAAAAAGTTTACACCTGGAAATCATATCACATCTTGTAGCTATCACAGGAAAAAAATTGTTTGGCAGTTTAATCTGCAAAATTAAGCGCAAAATACACTTTATCAATTGTGAAGCTAGAACCCACTGAGCCAAACTAACGAAAAGTATTCAAAGCTCCTGCTTTTAAAGCATTTTTGCGTCGAATATAAAATCACTGGTAAACTTGTTTCAAGAATTTCATAAATAAATTAAAATAAAGTTGTATCACAGACTAACTTCTAAAAATAAATATATAAACTATGGGTTATGATGCTGCGGTGATGGTTACTGGGAAATACTGCAACCATTAACTTGTGTTGCTAGTCGACTAAAGGTCAGGTTCTAAAAATATTTTGATCGCTTGAATTTTTCCCCCCCCCAACCCCGATAGAAATGATACATTTTCGTATTACATGTGGTAATGTAAAAATATGCTTTAATGTTTTTACAAATGTGTATTTATTACAAAAATAATATATTCACAGGCTTTCACTCGAAGGAGTCTGAAAATGTAAATTATGTTCCAACTTCCATTTATTTAAGGGTGACATTTTATTAGATCTCTGTATAAAGATCTTATTCAGAGAGTTTCACACCAAGAAGAAAGCATAGAAACACAACAAATCAATTTCAGATACCTTCAGAATGAGGCATCTGTGAATGATAACAATTTCACACGGCAAAACCAACGTAAACTCACCAGCACCAACCTGTACATACATGGACGGAAGAGTTAACTAAGACCAAAGACAGGGGACAGTGTTAAAAACAAATCCCTTTGTTGTTAAGTACTATCCTTTTATCAGTGAAAAAGTAACAATTATAAATGACAATGAGATAATTATTGTCTGAAATAAGATTTTGGAAAACAATCTAAAGAGAAGGTTGACTTCGTCAGTTCTTTAATCAGGTTTTCATGAACAACAGCAATGAAATTCTTCCTTCCTGAAAGTTTCGTGTTATTTACATTGTATGTGTAGAGTGCATTTGGGAAAACCAACAAAAAAAAAACTGCAACAAAATAAATCAACAGAAAACTAAATTTGGCCACATTTTAGAAGTTCACTGATACCTTCATTAAGAGGTTGATGTGATGGGTGATTGATTGTAAGCAGACTTTTCTCTATTTTCCATGGCAAAAATATCACAAAAGTCAGAATGAAAAAACAAATGCTATTATTGTTTATGTTATAAAGGTTAAAATATTAAAATTAATGAAATATTTAGATTTGATATGTGTTAGTAAAATAAAAAATATATCACATAAATAAATTATCACAGCATGGAATAATCAAGAAAATAATTTATTATGAATAAAGCACTTTGATAAAAGTAACGAATAACGCTATCAATACCAGCTTTCAAGTCTCGGATGTATAACAAATCTCACTGAGACTGATTTCAAGGTTGGTGCCCCAGATGGATAAATACTGCAGAAACCATACAAATACACAATGGATGATCATGCTTTAGAAAAATAAATATTATGTTTCATATTTACAATTTGGAATAAACATTGCCGCGTCTTTCTTATGCATACTAAGAAATTATTTCCTTACCTATTATTAAAATTATCACCGCCAAAATTTCCCTAAAAATTGTAAGACAAAAATCACATACTACTGATTTTCCTTACTCGATCTGTCCATTAACTATATTCATATTTCATATGTTACTGAAAGACTATAAATTTCTGATAAAATTACTGTGCAAATATTTCAAGCAAAACGTAATAAAGTATGCATAACCCTGTTTAAAAACTGTTCGGTACACAAACAATGACAACCTACCCTTTCAAACATTGAATGTGATTTGCAAAACTAGTGAATAAACATATGTAAACAATCAATTATGTAACAACTACATACAAACACTTCTATATATAAACTAGACAAATAGTCAACCCTTACATTTGCTGAAAAATACTGAATTTCAAACCAAAAGCGTTTAATAAATATGAATATGGCAAACTTAATAGTAAAATGAATTGACCTTATCATTGTTCAAACAAAATTTGAAATAAATTTGTTTTAAATTCTACCAAGACAATTTAAAGTTTTGTTTGTTCTATCAGTTGTTTTTAAAGTAAACATAGTATTATTTAAAGACAATTTTTTTTTTAAACTTTGGAAAAAAAACAACTACAACTAATCATAAATAAACTGTCCATATATAAACAAAATTTCTTCTCCTGGAATATGATTTCACAAATCACGTCCTCTCTAAAACCTGAATTTTGTAAAGTGTTCCAAAATGGTCTCTCTTTTCCAAGTTGTTTCTTAAAACATTCATCATCTTTTTCTCCAACATGTTCCTCTTCACCAATCAGTATTTAGTAGACAGCTGAAATAGACAGGTGAACATGCATGCAACATCACTTTTTGTATAGTAACTTCAGTGCATTCTTTTTGCAAAGCTTAACAACTTTTGTTTGTTTCTTATTGATTTTTTTTTTAATATGTATGCGTAGTTGAGGTAGCTGCAACTTTTATTCTCAAATTTCAGGTTAAAAATTAACTATTTACAAAATTCATTCAACATTTGTTTAGCTTTCGTAAACTTCAAGATTTCAATGGTGCAGTGCCTCATTTTATTACGTTTATTTTTCCACCAGCATTTCTAAATATACTCAGAGAAAAGTTTAGCAAGTTTTTGTTGCATCCTGGAAATAATACATTTTTGGTTGTAAAATCAAGAAACTACTGCCATAGACACAATTTTTTATTAAACACACATCAATAACAGTCGAACATCTTGATGACGTAACTAATAAATGAATGTAGGGTAGGGGTCAAGCCCCTAAAGTCCCAAAATGTCCGTACATCTTGTATTATTTCATCTAAAAAACTTGCTAAACTTCTTTTCCTCAGTATAGTTATATAAAAGAAACATGTATGTACAATGAATTAATGGCAGTGCAAATGAAAAAGAGCAAATATTTGATGCTGAAATGAAATAAAGATGAAGTGCAACACATGTTAGGTTATGTTGGGACAGGCTGTCTTAACTAACAAAAAGATGTGATATTATGTTCCCGGAACGATATCTTTTTTACCTGCATCATAAACCATAGTTATGGCAGCCTTTTATATAGTCATGATAATGGCTATCACTTGTTAAATGTCAAACAGTGATAGTTCTTGTGCATCTATGAAATGTTATGCCACAGAAAAATAGCCAAAAGAAAGTTATTTTTGTTTTTTTGTTCAATTTAAGTTAATTCAAGACATTTTCGAATTAACTTGCCTGGATATGTGTGCAATACACAGACATTGACAAATAACAACACTGATTTGTGTTATGTTAGAGAAATGTCCATTTCAATACTTAGTGCTCCAATTTCACTTTCAACTTTTACAAGTCAATACTTAGTGCTCCAATTTCACTTTCAACTTTTACAAGGTAAAAAAAGACATTCTGAAAATGTCAATGTTTCTAAAATAGGATATTTTTATCACAAACACAATGGTTGCAACATCTGGCGAGACAAACTAATTACATTTGACATTTAACAACACAAAATCAATATGTCAAACATTTCCTATTGAACTAACTTTACAATGCTCTTATAAAAAAAAAAGAGAAAAAAGCAGCATAGGGGAAGGCTTTGCAGTATGATTTGTCTGTACATATCTTTTACAAAATATGTCTAATAGTGGACATAATTAGCATTTATAAACTGACATCATTAAGGTGTTTTCTAGTACATGTACAGGTATTATATTTTAAACCTTTTGCCGCCAAATTTCAAATGTCGTCTGCTAAAATTCAAAATCAAACCTTCCTGGTGTATTTGATATATAAAGTGTTACGGAAAACATTCTTACTGAGTGGTGAACAGTGTAAACCCTGATCAGCCTGCACACAGAGTGCATGTAGATCTGGGTCTACACTGGTTGTAATGTCAATGCTTTCGACAGTGGCAGCGAAAGGGTTAAGCAGTTGGCTCAGGTCAGCCTTCATCAACTCACTAAAGCTAGCTTGCCAAATATTTTAATTTTAAAATAAGTTGGAGACAGGTCTGCATAAATTCTAGGTGATTAAGGTAGCTCCTGTCAAACGTTTCATACAAACCTAAGTGTTCACAAACCATTGGCTGGACACACAGAGTTTACATTTATATTGCCCTTTACAAGGCTGCATGTCCATTTTTCTGAGCAAGTTCTAAGAAATCCAAACCTGAATCTAAACCTAGTCAGATCGTATAGACAAGCATATTGCCTGTGGAATTCGGAGACAAATCATGCATGCAAAGCCTTGCATCGATAAGAAGTAAAGGAAATTGATTCTCATCAACACCAACCTGCCCGCCGAGGACTCGGGGACCTGCTACGACGAGATGGGCTCACTGAGCGGGATCGTGAGCGAGAGCGAGGACCAGGGCTCACTGAACGAGAACGGGTGGGGCTACGACTTCTCCTGGACTGTGAATCAAAAGGTCAAATTAAGGTTAAACTGTCCCAGCATGCAACAGAACTGGATTAATTCAGGAGAAATTGTTATTAAAACATGGTTAAGATAAACTGTAAGAAAATTATCAGCTGAAACAGGGATTTGTCTGTATGTTATGGAAGAAATTTAAGGCCATTTTGAATGAGCCTTTACACAACGTTTTGTTAGAATTTAGAATTCATCGGTTGGGTATCAAAACGGGGATATAAGAAAATATTGAATACCGACACTTTACTTAATATTCACGGTGGTAAACATCTCTCTGTAATATGTAAAATGGAAACTTTGAACTAATATCAGTATGTTATGCCAGAATACCTTGTTACGCCAGAACTGGCAATATTTTTTCATTTTCCAGGTTAATAAACAGGATTTTGTATCAGATCAGTAAAACCTTTAGAGTCCCGCTAATTTTACACCAAATAGATGAAGCTGGTTTTAAAAATAATTTCACCAATAAGGCGCCCAGGATATAAGAAGGAGCAGAACTTGGTTTGATTATTTTGTTTATAAGAAAAAGAAAAAAGAAGACCAAACATGAATTTGACTAAACAACAGATAACAAGCACCAGTTAGTGAAGTTGTGCTCAGATCAATGACTGTGATCACGGACAAACAATGTGCACATGAAGTATTTAGATTGAATGATGTCTAAATGATATGCTAAGAAAAATGTTGATTTTTATATATATATAAATGAATTTGAACCAAGACTAAAGTATACATTTTGCCCTTAATTTTATTAATTTAAAATTTAACAATATACAAGATGCTACAAAATGAAAAGTGATACGAAAGTAAAACAGATTTACAATCACCTTCGAGACATGATAAATCAAACTATTAGAAAATGTGTCCATTGGACACGGATGCCCCATATTGACGACAGCAACTTTCTTGTCGAAATGTTTCATAAAATTATCATAAAAGCTGTCAAATAATTATCAGTTTAACTTATAATATAGATGACGGACAGGAAATAGAAATTGTTTAATGATTAAAATATGATAACCATACACTACTAATACTATTGAACAGATTCCTATGGTTCTTTAAACGGACACACGGCAATCTTGACTGTTTTAAATCTCACGGTGTCGCGTTAGTTTTCAACATAACTTGCGAATTTGCAATCATTAATATTAATTAAGCGAATAGTTCAAAGCAAGTTGTTTTTAAATATTACTTACTTTTGATAATATTGCACCAATAATTTATTTAAAAATTTGGTAAAATATTGAAGAAAACTGATATCTCAAATTTTTATTTAAATTATGTGCAAGCAGTTTTAAAGTCAAAATGAGGCAGGATTAATAAATCGACGTGTTAATCTCAAGATTGCAGGGTGTCCCTTTAATGTGCTCAGAGAATAGACTCCGATATACAGGATTGCAAGGTATACGTCCCCACCCAATGGAGAAGGCTAAGGGAATAGTCTTGCCAAATGGCACACCCAACTTAACCAGTGAAGCTTGAACCTGTCATCTCCAAAATCCGAGTCGAACATGCTGTTTGAAGGGCGCGTTTGAAGGTGATGGACAGACAGACAAAGGTAACACTTGCGCCTCTCCCAAATTTGTGGCAAGGCATTTAAATATTAGAAATATATACCACTTCTTTCTCTCGTTTTACATTGTGCTGCATAAAAACATATCGATAAGTAATTGTTCATCAGACATTTTGTACAAAATATATCAGCTTGGGTACAAACAATACCATTCTTACTATCACTTTATAGTCATTCGTCTCTGAAAATAAGCACGGCACTGAGACAATTATTTTTACAAAATTGCAAAAAAATTGCTTCTGCAACTTTTTTTTATCTAACAATATACTATTTCAAATGTGTTCAGGAGACAACTGAAACATTTCTATATCACATGATCAGGAAATTATTAAAGAGAATAATTATGGAATATTACAAAAAATCCATTTTTTCATAATGGAAACCTAAAACAAATAAAGAGAATTAATTTATTGAAAACGTGTTTTCCATTAGCTGGGAAATCATTTTCTGGATAATTAGTGAACAGATTGATGACAACCCACAGCGGGGAATGACAATGGTAATATGAGCTTTATTGTTTTCGTAATTGCAGCTGTAATGCAGCATTTAATGTACTTCCAGCATCAAATGACGGCTGAACACCGAGACTTTTTCTAAAATTTACGAGTCGATAAAATGCAACCATACAAAATTAATGTCATCAATTATTTAGTGGAAAGTTTGTTCTGAAAGTCAATAAATCACACAATGAGCAAATGTATCTTTTCCGGCAAACAGCCCGGAATATTGACATTACAAAATGATCCAGTACATCTGAATTGTTATTAAAACCAATACAATGTTCTAGAGCAGTGGCAGAAAAACAATAAACGTGGCTCCAGCGTAAATGGAGTGTCAACAGTAGAATTTGCAGCAACTCTGCAGTTCTGCAGGTGAGAAGGTTCTAGGCCCATTCTCCATATTTTATCTCGATGTAAATGGAGGATGAGTCTGGCATGTTTATTCCTGTTAGGCGTCAACCTTTCATGTGTTGGTGCGAAAGGTTGGTGCGCCTTAAAACCCCAATTCAATTAATTCATATAATGTTCTTCAAAGCCATTTTAAGTTGTTACGGAATAAGTAATTTTGAGATAAATGGCATCAGAGAGAATGAAGTCTGAGATGATAATGGCCATTCAGACATGATGTAAGTAGGGGTTATAACTGACTTGAATTTTTAACAACAAAAAAGGTCATACGGCACCAACTGGAAAGAACTTTGTCGAGCCTCCATTTACATTGAAATAAAAACATACACACTGGCCTAAAACCCGCTAATCTGCAGAACAGTAGTGTTGCTACGAATTCTGTTGTAAACAATCCATTGATGGAGTCATGCTAGTGCCTTTTCTGACACACCTGCCAAATGACAAAGATGCCAAATGCTACCTCTGCAGTGATATGCAATGGCCCTAGTCTTGCTCAGTAGCCACGTGGGTCTGTAGGTGTTTAACCCACACTAGAGACAAGAGTCACAGGGGTCTGTAGGTGTTTAACCCACACTAGAGACAAGAGCCACGTGGGTTTGTAGGTGTTTTAACCCACACTAGAGACAAGAGCCATGTGGGTCTGTAGGTGTTTAACCCACACTAGAGACAAGAGCCACGTGGGTTTGTAGGCGTTTTAACCCACACTAGAGACAAGAGCCATGTGGGTCTGTAGGTGTTTAACCCACACTAGAGACAAGAGCCACGTGGGTCTGTAGGTGTTTAACCCACACTAGAGACAAGAGCCACGTGGGTCTGTAGGTGTTTTAACCCACACTAGAGATGAGCCACGTCAGTCTGTAGGTGTTTAACCCACACTAGAGACAAGAGCCGCATGGGTCTGTAGGTGTTTAACCCACACTAGAGACAAGAGCCACGTGGGTCTGTAGGTGTTTTAACCCACACTAGAGACAAGAGCCACGTGGGTCTGTAGGTGTTTTAACCCACACTAGAGACAAGAGCCACATGGGTCTGTAGGTGTTTAACCCACACTAGAGACAAGAGCCACATGGGTCTGTAGGTGTTTTAACCCACACTAGAGACAAGAGCCACGTGGGTCTGTAGGTGTTTTAACCCACACTAGAGACAAGAGCCACATGGGTCTGTAGGTGTTTTAACCCCCACTAGAGACAAGAGCCATGTGGGTCTGTAGGTGTTTAACCCACACTAGAGACAAGAGTCACGTGGGTCTGTAGGTGTTTTAACCCACACTAGAGATGAGCCACGTCAGTCTGTAGGTGTTTAACCCACCTAGAGACAAGAGTCACGTGGGTCTGTAGGTGTTTAATCCACACTAGAGACAAGAGCCACATGGGTCTGTAGGTGTTTAACCCACAATAGACACTTGTATTGTAACCTGTACTCTATCATATGTCATAGTTGATACAAATTTGTGTTGATGTAGAGTTCAACCTAATGTGCATTATGAACGTATAAATTGTGAATAAAATACAGAATATAGCACTTTTCTATACTGGTCATGTAGACTCTATGAAGAACATTTTGTGATGATGTAGCTCAACAGAGGCTTCCAAATGTAAGTCACATGATAGCTGATTGGTAGATCATGTGACATATACTAACCAATGAGGCACCTCTCCTGGTGCAGCACTCTCCCTTCATCCTGACACTAGCGCCCTGCATCAGAGATGCCCAGATATGATGGTTCACCAGAGGGGCGGTATACTCGGAGTCGTAGCTGCGACGATATCTGTAATGTAAACATATCCAGTATAAAGGGTAAAGTCAAAATGGAGTTCTAAGTCTGAATTTGATTCACCTCTATTGTGAAAATATGTATTTTTCAAAAAACAATGAAGGTATTAAAATATTCCATTGTAATAGTTTGGTTTGAATCTGTCATGGGAAACCCTTAAAATAAATTGCATATGAAACATATCTTTTCTCAGTATACTGGGACAGGTGATCCCAGAGGGACCTGGCACCACAAATGTGGATGTAGTGAAATATAGGGTATAGAAATATGAACTATAATGACTTTTTAATACACATTAACATTCACTAAAATTGTATTATGATTGAAATCTTGAAACAGGTGACCACTACTGTACCTTCATAGTTGCAACAAGAGCTTTATATATGTCACATAACTATGCAGATGGAGCAACAAAAGCATCGCCTAGCGGGGCATATACGCCAGTCGTTGGCAGGGTTAAGTTCCAGGTTAAACCTTTTTCAAAGGGAACTATGAATTGGAGAGTTATGGGCTTTCATAAGATATATTCATTGGATCATGTTGAAGATGTGTGCAAAGTTTCATTTAGGTTTTAATTAGGTTTACAACACACCTAATATTTTGGAAGTCATCAGCCACAATCACTTGCGAAAGGAAAGGTTAAGTTCCTGGTTAAACTTGTTTTCAAAAGGGGAATGATTAAACAAATATGAAAATCAGAGTTATTGACTTATATCAGATGTATTCATTGGATCATGCTGAAGATTTTTGCAAAGTTTTATTGTTGTAGACCTTATACTTTGAAAGTTATAAGCCCCAATCAGTTGTCAGTTTGTTTATTTGTATGGTGTTTTGGTAATATATGACGATCAATTTTTTTGTGGTGGAGGCAGGCCTCCCACTTTTCCTGGGTAGAACCTGTACTGTACACCTCCCGCCATCTGTAAGAATTGACACTTCCTCACAAGTCGAGCTCCCAGTGAGATTCGAACCGAAAGCAGTGAGAGGCGAGAAGGTTTACAACGCAACGTCATTAACCCCTCGGCCACGGAACCGCTCAAAGTAAAGGTAACGGACAGTCAATGCCACGACATAATATGTCCCTACAAGCACATAAAATCATACCTGGTATCATCAAACAGCTCAGCCCTGGAAGAGACGGCGATGTCGAGGGAGTGAGCGAGGGCACTCATCTGCCAGGCGGTCTTGACACACTCTCGGATGAAGGGCTGGATGATGGCGAAGGTGGTGTCTGGGGGCAGGAAGATGCTGGGGTTGCAGTTCAGCTTGCGAATTACATCCTGTAATGGAAACAAGAAAAGGTAACATTTCAAACTTGTGTAGATCAATTTAATGAAATTCTATTTATAAGAAATGGAACTATTCTTTGTTTTACTGCAGGTTTCAAATGACTTTGAAAAGGTTTAAATGTCACAGGCATTTACAGATTTGAGGTATACGCAGATATAAGACGTAACAAAAGGCAGCTGTATGACTCTGGTATCTGTAATGCATGACTGATATGAAATAATCACATTACATGACAAGATATTTTCTCATTTCATAAAATATTTAAATAGTAGTCTAAGGTAAAAAGTTATACTGGTTAAATGTTTCAATTTGACTTTAAAGATACCTGGCCGATATATTACAAAGGTGAAGTAATGTCGAAAAGACGCTAATCCGCCTTGACTAAATTATGTGTGAAAGCGCTGAATTCACAGCTTAAACATCCAATTTATTGATTTTTTAATCACAAGGTGACATTGTATTTTCGAAACACTTTCAGTGCATTTAACTATAGAATGTAGTAGACTAAGATTAATTCTCCAATAATTTGATAATTTTTTTGACTATTTATGCCACTTTCGTTTTCTCTTAAACAATTTTTTTTTAAATGTTTAATCCTCGCAATATTCACAAGCTGTGATTGGACAAGGATAATTAAATATTGAAAAAAATATTTTCGATCACGTGTGTCTACAAAGTGTGGAGTTACCATGCGGACAAGGTTTTTCGCCATTAAGGTTTTTCGCCATTTGGTCATGCCTCTTATAAGTGTTATAAATTTAAATTGATTTTAAACTTTTTAAACAGTGCACCAATACAACTAAAAAGTGTGAACACATGAAAAGAAACAACTCATCAAAGTTTGAAACCATGCAATTTAAAACTGAAATTAATTTGGCTTGAATGTGAAAAAAAAAGAACATTAAAACAGATGCTGGTGGGGATCCAATGTATGCACACGTGCAAACTACACGTGCATTGGCATACCCAGAGGCTAATCATGGTCATTCCATTGAGAGTCTACAAATGCAAGCAGTCACTTACAGAAAACATACACTGGAAACACCTCTGGACACATTATTTGTATCAAATTATGAATAATAGTAACAGTAATTATATGCATGGAAGTTTTAGCAGTTACAATTTTTACTGGCAAATTAGAATATTGTTTTTGTTTTTTAGTGTGCAGCCTACAATTTTTAGTGCTCAACATTTCTATTCCTATACTTATTCGTAATAAGAACATTCATATTTGTGCTGATTTAATTTTTTTACCCGACATATACTTTAATGGCCATAACCTATTTTCTTTTATCACATAACATGTGGTGTGGGAGTGTAATAACACCATTCAATATTTACGTTATTCCACTAGTGGTATAACATAACGTTAATGATGTCATGGACGTCACGTTAATGTACGTTTTCTGACGTAATGTGACGTTATAAGTTATGTGATAAATAAAATCTAACATTCATTCTCATTCATTATTGAATTTATTAAACTCGTTAGCAAAAACGATAGAATGCTCGGCCAGAGCCTCACATTATATTATTTAGCCAACTCGTTTAATAAATTCAATAATGAATGAGCACTCGTGTAAGATCCTCTATTTATCTAGGTCAATATATATAATGATAATAATAATCTTCTTTTTCAACCAAACCCAAAACACCTCGCCGTGAGAAAAGAGCTGCACACAGTTAATTGAAGATTAGTATGTCCAAGGCGAAAGACACAGCGTTCAGTTGACTTACCGAGACCATGCCTGGGGCGTCATACAGATCAACATTTCTGTTGACGTAGTCCTGGGTTGCCTCCTCCAGGGTTTCTGGTCCTACATGGGTGATGGACAGGTTGGATCGTACCTTCATCTTAAACTGACGGAACGCTGTCTTGGCCACGTTAAATGATTCCTGAAATTTCGTAAAGGATTGTTATAATGTTGCAATAACAATGTATGTGCACAACAAGAAATGTCACAGATAGTGACAAATGCCCCCAAAAAGGTTTAGTCATTTGACCTCCAATGCGACCTTGACCTTTGAGGTAACAAACTGATTTATTCATGCGACACACCTTGTCATTGTGGTGAACACTTGTGTAAAGTTTCATGAAATCCCTTCAAAATCCCTTCAAAATCCCCCCAAAAGTATGACCGAGACATGATTGTTTCGGACAGAAGGATGGACGGACGACGGACAGTGCGATTACTATATATATGTTTCAGGGGCATAAAAAAGGATCATAAAGGTATGACCACAGATATATGGTAAGAATTAGCATACCAACAGGAACCAGCATATATTGAAGATTTAACAATAAAATTTGGCGAATAGTCCCGAATTTAACACAGTAATGTGGGCCAATTTTTATTTGAAACTTAAGAGCATTATAATCAAGGCTTTTTTCAAGAAAACTGGGAAAAGGTCTAGGCCTGACGATTTTGGGGAAAAGAAGCGTGAGACTCAAAACTGGGCGTGGTGGGGAAAGAGCGTGGTTTTTGCTAGGGGAATGTTTTTTAAGGGAACTTTTCCATTAAAACTGATGTTTTAGGTATAGTATTGATCAAGTATTATCATTATACTTTAACATACAAACTAGGTAAAGACTGTCACTGTTATTGGGAAGAGGCCGAATTTCAGCCCCACTTAAACTGGTTAAAATGGCCCGGATATTTTCATTTGTTTTTGAATTGACAACCCTAATTCTTTCAGATCATCTCCAGTCCCTTATTAAGCCAAAAATAATACAGACACTCATGTTTTACATAAAAATAACTGTTTTTAATTTCTTTAACGATATCTTTTTTTACAAAAGCATATAGCTGCCAGATAATGTGTTTAACCATGTATGTACATTTACTAACAGTGGCAGGCTGTTTTCTGTTTATTCCCAAAAATGTCTTCCCAAACTCATCATTTTACTTACTATTTTTAAAAAAAAATCAGCAGGAGCATTCCCCTGGACCCCACTAGCAATGTAGGACGTGGTGCTCAGTAGCTTAGGTCAGCTACGCCCCTGACTAACAAACATAAACTATGCCATTAGATTTTCAATAATTAAGTCCATTTAAGGTATGACGTTATGTTACCTTGACGGCCTCGAAGATGATTCTCTGGTTGTTTTCATGATCTCCAGAGTACGTCCTGAGTGTATCCATGGCGTCAAGGCGGTCCTGAGAGAACAGATCATTCCAGCGGGAGATCAGGTTGGTCTCACGCACGCGCTGGACGGGGTCATCATAGGAGAGTGGCGAACTGACGCGTGGGACATAGCGGTACTTGGTCAAAGAGTCGAGGGTATCACTGATGGAAGGAAAAACAACAGTTTCTTTAAATAATGGTCATTGTAACAAGTGTTTTCATAGAACAAAAAATATAGAAGAAAATTATGCTTAACAGAGACAAAATGTATTACCATAGTTTCTGTGGAACCTCAATTTCAATACTTCAAAATATTATCATCTACATGTATTTAAGCACTTTTTTTTAAAAGTTACCCACCACCAAATGATGTTTCCATAAATGACCTTTTAATAAGGGAAACCAAAGAATGTGCTGCATAAACTAATAAATAATTTGGCAGTGTTACAATTAATGTTCGTCAGATATCCACAATCAGCCCGGACCAGATGATAAGGAAATTCCCTTTTAAAATATTACTATTACAAAGCACTCTTCGATTGGTAATGGTTAGAAGGTGAATAATTCTGGTGTTTGTGTATGACATATACGCAGTTCAGATATCTTATCTCCCAGATATAGTTGTGTTAATCTGTTAGAACAAACATTTGAACTTTGATTTATTATACATGTATATGCAGTCATTGCAAAGTCTGTTTAGTTGGATAAGCATGTTTAGGCATGTAAGGATTAAGGACCGGTCATCCTTCAAGTTCATATTTTTTAAATATTCCGTTTTATTGTGTAAATGATCAGTTTTGGCCCTTGATGACTTGGCAGTTAGGAAATTATGGGTCAACTGTAAAAAAATTGTTGGACTGCTGTTTCCCTACCTATCCAGGAAAAAGGGCCCTTATATAAGCTAAGACTTTTATAGCAATTCTATATCATATTTTTCTGTTGTTGGTTTTTGTTGCTGTATTTAGAATATTTAGAATACACTGAAAAATCCCCAACCTACCTACTCAATTATGACTTCCTGGGTGGGAAAACAGCAACACAAATGATTAAGAATGGCCCAACAAATGTGCCTGTCTACACATGCATTCCACACCCCACATAACACATCAAACGTGAACATACATATTTCCTTAACCTTGTATATAAAATATTTTTAAGTTTATTTTATCCATTACTGTAACAATGGTTACATTTTATGTAGAACATGCAGTTTTCAAACCGTTAACATGTTGTAGTTTTTAAACTTTTAGAAACATGCATTTAATTAAAAATAAGAAGAAATGAAAATCCGCATAAAAAGAATAATCTAGCTTACAAAATTAACAGAAATTTAATAACAAAACCAATATTCTACACTTCTAGAAAAGAAATAAAAAAGGCGGCACAGAAATATCAGTTTGTGAAAGCTTTTACCATAACATATTTTATTTAAACTATGTTACCTTTGCAGATAGCTTGAATTTGAAGTAGCTATATAAAGCTCGTTCTTCAATGACCTGATCTGCCTCTCAAGGTCATCTACGAGATTAGACCTTGCCCGAAGTTTTACAATTTCATCCTGTGCATCCGAAAGCCTGAGTACAACAAAATGACCATTAATAGTGATCGAGGAACATGTATGTCTCCCATGGCAACGGGAATGTGATACCAGCTTTTCTTTCTCGAAATAATTTGATGCGGGACTGGAGAATGTCTAAAAGGACAGAATTTGATTCCGTAATTTTTTTTATCTTTCTTCATTTTTGAAATTAATTTTCCGTAAAAAAATTCAATCATATTTGTTTCTTTGTTATAATTTCAAGCTGGTATCTCAGTTATTTAACAACATCCTGTTGCCATGGTGACTGCTACTGTTACCACAGTAACAATATAAACACACACACAAGGAGAGGTTAGGATGCACACATGCCTTAATATACAGTATTAGTGGAGAACAAAGTGACCTCTGCTGCAGAGATTAGAAGAGGTACAAGCTAGAGATAACTCTATCCATCTACTTCTCTGGTGTAACCTAGTCTTACCCCGAGGGTGCGGGAGGCTCGTCAAACTTCAATTTAGACGGTGACGAAGAACGTGACGAAGAACGGAAAGAAGGAAGATCTTCTTTTACTGACGCGGAGCTACGCAGGAGAGCGTCTCTACGTCCAGTAAGCAGAGCGATATCATCCCGTAATCTACGACATTGAATGTCGTAGTCGGACAAAATCCCAGCTTTGGATCTCAAGTTCCTTAACTCATCTTCAGCTGCAGCTAGTCTATGGGAAACAAAACATGGCGTGTAAAGGAGTGAGATTATAATCTAGAGCAAAGCATGATTGCAATTATAATTTGCACTCATATATAACCAACACTGCAAAATGACTATAATATTTTGCATTCTTCATTCGCAAAATCATTTTTTTATATTGCCGATAACAGTTAAATTGACTATCGTTACTTTCATGTTATTTTATATAGTGACACAGTCAAGAAGTCACAAAGTGTAAAATTTGTGTTTTCAATTGAAGTGAACATTGATAAGGAATATGTATAGCATAATTTTTTGAGTATATGCAATTTATTCTGCTTCTCGACGGCTACAAGCCAGAGAGTGCAGTATAAATTGCATACAAGAAAATATACTATAAATGTTTTGTACCATTGCCATTTATCCAACTATGCGTGCATAAAATTGGGTAGACCATGGTATAACTGCCGAATCTGTCATTTATAGCACGGTTGAAATATACCGGCAGTTATAGCATGGTTTAGGCTCAGACCTTCAGGTTTATGATAATTATATCATAAGCAAGAACAAGGAAAACCATTACAGCTATGGTACAAAAATGTTAAATGCATAATATTACAGGCATTTCTGTATTAAGCATCAATATTAATTGTTATGTCAGCACAACAATTTGGCTGAGTGTGGCTTCCTTCCCTTAAGTAAAATTATAGTCATCAAGCAAGTATTTTGGTTTAAAGGGACAAACGGCAATCTTGATTGTTTTAAAACTTACAATGTCCCGTTAGTTTTTCTTCATCACTTGCATTTTTCAATCATTAATTGTATTTATAAGAATAGTTCTAAGCAATTTGGTTTTGCATATTACTAACTGTTGATTATGTTGCACCAATAATATATTCAAACATATGGTAGAGAAAAAAAGAAATACTGAAAACTCAAACTTTTATTTAATTATTTGCGAGCATATTACTGGATAAAAGGATACTGGATTAATAAATCGAGATGCTGATCTTAAGTCTGATAAAAACTTCAAGACTGCCGTGTGTCCCTTTACGTAGCCATAGAGTTTGCTTAAAACAGAGGTATCAGGAGAAAGCTATTTAAATAATATTATGACTACAAATTAGAATAATTTAAATAAAAGATATGGAAGAAATCAAAGTTAATGTAAGTTAATGAATTGAAATCAAAGTTTTAATGAAGGTAATTTAAATATTAACTGAAATTTTGCTGAAAGAGTAAACCTCTACAATGAGTGAAATTCTGCATTAACACACTTTGATTTTTTGCAGTTTGAGAGAGATTCAATCTTTTGTTATTTGAGAGCGATCTGTTGGCAAACTTTAAGGCTGATTTCATCAAAATGATATTAAAATATTTTATGTAAGATTGTATTGTACAGCAACATTCTACTTTATAGAATAGCACACAGCACCACAACCTTGTTTATATATTGTATAGTATGATATATCAATGTTGGAAATTATATCACTAGTAAGATGTACTAAAGTTGGGAACCAGAGACTATCGTGCCTATTACTTAAAGCTACATAATCCATATTTATCAATCATCATCAATGAATATCAATAGTTCAGTGACAAAGTAGTTTTAGTTTAATGAACATCCAACATTTCTGTATATAGGCAAGAAATGCATTGCATAAAGGATCACTTTGTAAAGGTAAGATCAGTAAACTATGGTATGGCTTTCACAATATATGTCTAGAGCTAGTTCAAACCAGAGATTTTCCGATTTTTAAGCTATTATGTTAACATGAATATTTGTTGATACTATAAACAAGTCAGATGCATGTTTATTTTACTGTGTAGCTTAAGCAGACAGTACTTCTTATTTATGAAATGCTCATTATTTGTAGTATGTATTTCCCACCAAGGAGAGAGTAAAGATTGTGTATCATTATATAATTAAAAGTATAGCAATTTAAGATAAGAGTCTCCTTTTTTTGCTGCATTGCACTAATTGTCAACAAATGTTTAAACATAGCTGCGAATTCAAGTTCAACAAAACATATATTTCTGAGAAATCAACACCAGATATACATAATCTAGCATTCTTACATGTTAAAGCGATGGCGTAATAAGTAACTACGTGAGCAGGTGCATTAAGTCCTCTGACATGCAGAGTGAAAAGTGCTTTTGAAAATATAGAAATATGAATCAATACAACAAACTGAAAATAAACCAAGTCTTCAGCACAAAAAAATACTATTAAATACTGAGAGAAAGAACAGTGAAATTAATTATCCTGGAATACTTTTGTTTTTTGCAGAAAAAAAATTAATTGAATTCTTGCACAAGGCTTCTATTGAAGAATAAATCTTTACTCTCATTACAGTGAACAAAAACAAAGTAAATATTATCTTGTAAAAGTTGTAAATAATAAACACAAAACATAATGGACTGGGAACAGAAGTGTGTAAATACACAACAGAGAAAATTACACAGTGGAAGTATTAAGGTATAATTTGGAGGTATTAAAATATAATTTAAAGGTATAAAATAAACTATAATAGTGTTAAAATTGCAAAGGATAATTCAATAACAGTGAAATGAAATACTACGACATCTCCAGACAAAATAAAATAACTAGCAACGTAATTTCATCAAGTAGCAAATTGAAAAGACACTGCATGTACATAAAAATAAAAGGAAATTTCATTGAATAACATTCCTGAACACTTAGTAACCATTGGCTATTTTGGCTACTGCTGGTGTTGACATAACTATGTTGGCATTTTTTAATGAATATTTATGAAACTACACAATTTTTAAAAGTAAAAATGATATAAATCTAATAAAACTTATAAATAGGTAACGAAAATAGTCTTCTAACCAAGAAATTTGTTGACCTAAACCTAATTTCTGGAGATGTCAACTAAAAGGGTATAACCTATAAATAGAGCAAGTGCAAAAAGGTCATGCAAGCCTGGTCTTACTTCCGCCTCATTTCTCGTGTCTCCATGTCGCCCAGAATTTTGCCACTAGACGAAGTTCGGAGACTACGATTTAAATCGTCTTTCGCTCCAATAAGTCTGAAGAAATTAAACATTGATTAAACAACATGTTCTATGAATAAATTTCTGAGGATGCTTACTTTCTGCGCAATTCTCGGTTCTCGTTCTCTAGGAAGAGTTTGTCGCTAGTTGCCGACCGTGAACTACGATTGACCTGATCCTTGGTCTCAGTCAACCTAAGAAATGCAAGAAACTTAAAACATACTTATCCACATAGGAGAATCCATGATGTGATTTTAGAAATAATTGAAGTGGCAACTGTCAGGTATATTTTGGGCTGTACCATGACCCCGAGGTATAACATGCATGTCTTATCAAAATGTTCAACATGGTTTGAAGTGTTAGAGACTACCGTCATTCATTTTCAAAGTTTAGTACTAACTCGGCAATTCAACATTGTCACCTTTTTTAGGGAAAGCTGATGCAAAGCTGAACAAGGAATGTGGGTGATTTTTTTCCTCCAAATTCAGTAACTGCTAATAAAACAAATTTATTATGCCATAAAAGGTAAAATTATAAAAAAAAATTCACTTAAAATCATAATTTAATCAAATTAGTATAATGATCTGGAAATACAATTTAGTCTCAAACACTTCAGACCATGCCAAACCTTTTGATGACAGTATGTGTTACCCCTCAGGTCAGGGTACCCCTTGATACATGTATACGCATATTTTCCGTTCACCGATGCTCAACTATTAACAAATTAGAATTCATCCTCATGCATAATAATGCTTCAAAATATATTTTAAAATCATTAGGGAACTTAACTCAAAACATCAACTGCATGTCAGAAATGTTGCCAGAAAACATACTCCTTACTATACAGCCAGTTGTTTAATACCAGAGTCATCACCAGTTTTGAGTTTAAGACTGACATGCATACGAAGAATAAACAAAGTGTACAATTCACATGACTGTGTATGCATATTTTCACATAGACCCTCCGACACCAAGATTCCTCAAGATGTATTATAATCGAAACATTTCATTGCATTACTCTATGTTAACCATAAACATATCAATAGAAGAGTGGCAACATTGCATAACTTTTCCATTCTCTACACATCACCGGTTTTTTCAGCGATACAATTGATTTGATAACCCTACAGAGTGAAAGAACAATCATTTCCAAAGTTATTTTTATTTGGCATTATGATATTCTCTAGCACTTTAAAATGCCTCATGTATTTATTTTCAATAATTCTTACATGCAGCTTTTAAACTAATGTCTCGTTAGCCCTTGTATATCGTCCATTCACAACCAGTTTTTCACAATAATCAATTTTGACTGTTTTATTTGATGAAGTTAAAATGAAATGATTTATACTCACAACTGACATTAAACTACATTATAATCTTGGTTTATTTTCGGGAAGGCTTTTTTAAAGTCCTTGAGTATGTATATATTATTTCACAAGCAGGAAGATATAATCATGTTTAATTTAGCACACATCTGAGTTGTTTGTGTACAGTTCAACATGTGCACCTCGCTTAAGTACGTATCGGAAAAAAATACAACAGTTTCGGGTTCAGTTCTCAATATGTCTGTTGCAGGCTTTCAAGCAGGCCCTATTGTCCCTACTTTTTTTATTTCAGCCCAATTTTCCCCTTTTTGTCTTCAGAATGGCCCTATTATCCCTACTTTTTGAAAATCAGAAGAATGAAACAATAGGGAATAAAAGAAAGATAAATGTATTTAATGATAATGTATTTAATGATAATTAACCACAGAATATGTGAGATACTTTCCAGAGTGTGTGCTCTTCAATGCCATGACGTCTGCAAGGTTTGTTTTCATGTTGAGACTATTCTTACTCAGAAGTACTGTCACCTTCACGTTAATGAGGATGCTAAGAATGCAGATGAAAACATACTACAGCAGACACCCCTGGCATGAGAGTACATGTCGTAGAAGCTAACTTTCTGGAACCAGGTATACAAATTCCTACTTTATCACTACTTTTTTGCAATGAAAATTCCTATTTCCTCCTACTTTTTTGGAATTTAGAGCCCTACATTATCCCTATTTTTTGCTTGAAGGAAATTTAAAGCCTGCAGTTGTGAACTTACTCATCCCTGAGGTCCTGGTTCTCCAGCTCCTTGGTTCGTAAGTCATTCTCCAGGTCCCTCAGCGAATCCTCATACATGTCCTGTAGCTCATCTACCTCGCGATTCTTAGCAGTGGCCTCGGCAATCACGTTGAGACTCGCGTCGGAGGTAGCACTACCTGTGAAGAAATTCTGGCCCAGGAAGGGTAGGAGACGAGACTTGATGACATTGGCTCCGCCATAGAGACCACCTAGAGATAAAATCATTAAGTTTACAGGTAAGAATACAGATAAAATATTTACTTTAATATAACAATTAATCTGCATAAAGTTTGTGAGTTTTGTTCAGCATCTACCATGTACAATGGCATAGCTGGGCGAGTTCACGTTGTAGGTCCTATCAATTGAGCAACTCTGGTGCAAAGTTGCGGTCGAGGTTTGGTGTCATGCTCCCCCAGATGTTTTTTTATATAATGGATATCAAGATTTTATTTGCAAAAATGTTATTCTGAATGTTCCCCCCAAACACCCGGGCCTATAAGCAGCTATGCCACTGACGTATTATTTGATACTGTTATTCTTGTATTTTATAGTATGTACTTAGATTTCTCAAGCATATTAGTTATTAAAGCAAATTAGGATTATTGTGTATGATGAGACTGCTGCAATCACTAAAATTTACCCTTATTTGTTTTATATTAATCTGCATAAAGTTTGTGAGTTTTGTTCAGCATCTACCATGTACAATGGCATAGCTGGGCGAGTTCACGTTGTAGGTCCTATCAATTGAGCAACTCTGGTGCAAAGTTGCGGTCGAGGTTTGGTGTCATGCTCCCCCAGATGTTTTTTTATATAATGGATATCAAGATTTTATTTGCAAAAATGTTATTCTGAATGTTCCCCCCAAACACCCGGGCCTATAAGCAGCTATGCCACTGACGTATTATTTGATACTGTTATTCTTGTATTTTATAGTATGTACTTAGATTTCTCAAGCATATTAGTTATTAAAGCAAATTAGGATTATTGTGTATGATGAGACTGCTGCAATCACTAAAATTTACCCTTATTTGTTTTATATTCTCTCTCCCCACCCCCCCCCCCCCCCCCACCCCCCCCCCCACCCCCCCCCCCCCCCCCCCCCACCCCCCCCCCCCCCCCCCCCCCACCCCCACACACCCCGCAGTTTTTCAAAGAAAACATTTAAAAGTTATAATTATAAAAGTATCAAACAGTCCATACCTTCTTGTGCACAGACACTAAGAAGTTTGAAGAGCTGGCCCTGTACTTTGGAGTTGAGTTCTACAATTTCACAACACCGCGCAACATTCTGGTCACATGTGTTAAGCTGAAATGGAAAAAACAAAATTAGAAAATATAACCTCTTCTCTGGGGATATTTTGAAGTCTTCATGTACTAATAATTGAATAAAACACACCTTCCACTTTTTTCCTATCGTAATTTCTTACCTTTCCATTTCATTTTCTGGCATTTCACTAGACAAGCAAATAACTTGCATGAATTACCTCAACCATTTTATGTCTAACAAAAAATTAATATCAGGTGATCATTTTAAGGATGTTTGTGTAATGTGTTCATGTTTTATACATTCAATAATCCACTTACAACTGTAACTCTTGGATATTTGGAAACACTGTTCCTTATGGAGAAAACAAAGATCTCCCAATATGATTAAAGAAGGGATAATTTGAAAATTTTGAAAAAAGAAATGCATGTTTTAACAAGTTTTAAACATTAATTGAAGTGAACTATTAGAATTATAAGACCTAAATGTGCGTGATCCGCAATTGTAAACTTGAAGAAATTTAACGTTCAATTTTTCAGGTGATTCAGAGAGGTTTAAAACAACAACAGATCAGGTCAGTCTTCCATATAAAAGATTGACCGAGAGTAAAAAGTTCAATATACGATCAAGAGGATAGATAACGGAATAAATCGATAGTTCATCACACTGCCGTAATACTGGAAACTGTATAACAGCATTGAGGAACTATAAATACTAAACTGCATTTATTTAGTACTATATAAAGGTATTTTATAAAGATCTAAATGTCGACCCAGAGTTCACTCTGCTGTCAACAGAGCTCATTATAATGAAGATGAAAGTGTTCAATTTATTATGATATGACTATTTTAGAGTTTTTAGAAGTTAAAGTAGAAAGTGAATATTATGTAAAAGTTGTAATATAATAATGATCAGACGTCATTTAAGTCCTATAATATTGAACAGACCTAATTTAATTTAAATAATATTGAACAGACGTCATTTAAGCTCGCTGGTAAAAGCGATTAAGAAGTTTTACTTGCAATTCAATAAATTATATCTAAGCCTATTAAAATGTATTTAAACCCTTAAGAATTTCAATATAAAACATTTTACTACTAAACTTAACCGTAGCAAATCACCCACATGAACTTAGTGACGTGTAAGTGTGTTTGAATTTTCCTTTCCAAATGGTAATAAATCTTGAGTACTCTAGTTTTAGAATTTCTCCATCAGATAGAGGTTAAAGGGGATGTCAGCATTCTTGGTATTAACTATATGACAGAACATTGTGTTTGGGTGAAGTCTAGCCCATATTTAGAGCTGCTCCCAACATATAGAGGTTAGAGGGAAAGTCATTGTTCTTGGTAGCAACTATATGACAGAGCAATGTGTTTTGGTGAAGTCTAGCACATATTTAGAGCTGCTCCCAACATATAGAGGTTAAAGGGGAAGTCAGTGTTCTGTAAGGTAATATTATGCCAGAGTACAGCCTTTAAAGAGAATTTTTATTTAAATAGAGAAATAATAATTTTATTTAAAGCTGCTCCTACCAAATAGGGGCTAAAGGGGAACAGTGTTCTATATAGTAACAGTAAGCCAGAGCACTGCCTTTAGTCTGAAGAAAACCACAAATTAAGAGCTGCTCACACCAATTAGAGGGTTAAGTGGAAGTCAGTATTTTGAAAGGTAACAGAATGCCAGAGTGCTGCCTTTAGTGTATCTCCTAGCCCATATTAAGATCTATTCCCACCAGGTCGAGGTTAAAGTGGAAGTCAATATTCTAATACACTGCAAGGGGTTGTACTAATATGTCTTAAATGTAGCTTTTATGTCAGCAAGATTCTGCACTCTTTAGACTTAGTTCCTGGTTCAAATCCCTGATGAGACATAGATGTTTTTTTGCTTTACATTCCAGGATTACCCAGTACTCTTCTATTCAAAATAACAGATATCTCTATTTTAATGTCTTTCTCCGATCTTTTACATAATCAATACACACTATTATATAGTGAGCTGATTGTAATAAAATATACAATTCGGCACTTATGTTATGCACTTGCATGTTTCTCACCCTTATCTTGAATTATAAGTTGTATAATACATTGCAAACAGTCGTAAAACAAAAGAAGTATATACAACAAAGCGCCACTTGGCACGGGTGTAAAATTTAGGGCTTCTTAAATTTCAACCGTTTAAACTCAGGTAGTGGTTAGCAAATAGTTGTTATTGTTCAAATACGTATATTAAAGATCAATAAAGGTTTTATGTTACAAATGTACAAAAGACTAGTTAAAATATACACGATTTGTATTGGATTTGTGTACTGTATTTTAGCAACTGTCCAATAACGGTGTAAGGTGTATTACGACTTCTAAGAATTGCAAGTTTGAATCTCGAGTAATTTGTCAGTTGTGTCATCTACAATAACACACTACTGTGACTTGTAAAATAAATATCAAATTTCACAGCCAGCACAAAAAACGCATCCGAAGATATATTTTAACTTTTATTTCATAATGATAAACATTTTTTTTTTTAAAGGCCTTAAACTCCTTGTACATCTTAGTGAAAATAAAACAACAGATTTTAAATAATTATAAAATCATATGTATGCATGGGATTTAAAGTCGCTTTTAAAGGGACACACTGCAATGTTGTTGTTTTTAAAAACTCTCAGCATCCGATTAGTTTTTTTTATATAACTTTCGATTGTTCAATCATTAATATTGATTATAAGAATAGTAAAAAGCAAATATTTTTGCACATTATTAAATGTTAATTATATTGCACCAATAATATATTTAAACCAGGGCTTTTTTTTTGGAAATATGGGAAGAGGATCATGCCCTTTAATAGGGGAAAAAAGTGTGATTTTTAAGACAAAGGGGAAAACATAGTGCGATTTCGAGGTATAGGGGGAACATTATTAGACAGAAAATGAAAATTTAGGTGTGCAAATATGCAAAAAATGTACATCTTAGATAAACTGTCTTCTATAGCTGTATCCCAAACATAACAATGTTGAGAAAGTAGGAGTGGGAAATGATGTTTAGCAAAAACAAAAAACAATTTTTTTAGGGGAATTTTTTCCAAGAGGGAAAAAAAAGTAGGCTAGTCTGATAGGGAAAAAGCCCTGTAAACCTATGGTAGAATAAGAAAGAATGAAAACTCAAAATGTTATTTAATTATTTACAACCAGGTTTAAAGTCAAAATGATACTGGATAAATCAAACTGAAAGGAGACTGTTATTTTAATGCTTGATAAATACTTCAAGATTGCCGTGTGTCCTTTAATAATCACTTTTAAATCAGTCATATCCCGATTTCTGCAAACAGAAACCATTCAATATTTAACTACATATTTTATCACATTTTCTTAAATGTTTTTCACATAGACCATAATTTATCGACCAAACCTGTCGCAGTCTAGTACAGCCACCGTGACAAATAAAATCTGCCATATAAATGATTAAGAATTTCTTACGTAGTTTGTTTGAACATGTTTTCAATACACTAAGATTGGAGAGGTATGTTTGTTAACAATGTTTACAGTATGTGATAAACCTATTCAACTTTTCAACATTCTATAAACTACCATCCTAAAAAGTCTTCCACTATCAATTAAAGTTAAGGTAAAATGGTTCTCTCTATAATATTATATGCCAGAGTATTACATACTGGGTCATTAGGCCGAATGACTTTGACTTCATGTGGTTCGGTGAAATTTGAATTGAACTGAATGTTGTTTAACGGCTCATCAACATAGTATAGGTTATTTAGAGCCGCCCAGGGAGAGGGGAAGGATACATAGGAATCCGGGAACCGTGCCCTACTGTTATTATCGAATAGGTTCCTATGGTTCTTTAACGTACTCGGAGGATAGACCGATACACAGGACTGACGGACGAGGCTAAAGGAAAGTGTCTTGCCCAAGAACACACCGACCAAACTCAGTGGCACCATGGAGGATTGAACACAGAGCCTCCTGTTTCAAATCCGCTGCGCTAGCGACTGCGCCACGTCAACCTCAGTTAAATTTGAATGATTTTAATAGTATATATATATTAAGATGTTTTGCTTTGTTTGAAATTATTATAAATATTTAGAATACTGTATAAGAATACTGTTTATTGATGGCAGATGAAAAATGCCACATCTTTGGTCGCAGCATATTTTTTCACCATATGCCAAAAATGAAAATGTTAAAAATTTGATGATGACACTACAAATTCTATTGATTAATTATTGATCTTTGCTATTGTAAACCTTAATGTTAATTAATATATTTAATTAAGAATTGACTTACATTTTTTCGGTGTTGTTGCTAGTTAATATGAATATCTGAAATATTCCTAGAGAATATCAATTTAAAGAAAAATGTAAACACATAATGAGTTGAAAGTCCCTTTTGTAAAGGTCCCTGGTGGGATGGGGCTTGGTCAGGGGAAATAGGCCTTACCCAAGTTATTGTAAATAACGAGTTTCAAAGCAGTACTTTAGATGGTCTTGGAGATATAAAGCTTCAAATAAACTTTAACCAAAACTTAAATCCAGAAAAACTGCCCAAGTTCTTTTGCCTTTAAAAGTCAATGTCAAGGACACTGGTGGGGTCAGGCTTGGTCAGAGGGTTAGGGCCTATCCCATTTATTGTTTTGTCTTTCTTCAACATGGCATTATAGCAAGTATAACGGCATTGTCAATTATATGAAATGCAGAATGTTTTGGGAGCACTGAGACTGGTACTAACTAATATTGGCAGTCACTGAAAACGTATAGATTTCTTCTCTTAAAACTGCTTTGATCAGTTTATTTGAATGGTGTCTTACGTAATTTTTAGCACATTTTAGGCCATATATGGGGGTTGTTTTTGTTCTGTGGTAGGGGCAGACCACCCCATTTCCCCTTGGTAGAACCATAGACGTCTAAGGTGCTTTTTTTACATACAGACATTTATAGATGTACCCTAGACTAGGACGGCGTATATCAAAAATCACTTCGCCATTTGTAGACATGTATTTTATGCACTAGGTAGTACCAGTATTATATACCTCCCGCCATCCGTAAGAATCAACACTTTCTCACAAGTTGAGCTCCCAGTGTGCTTTGATGCGAAATATAGTTTAACAAGTATATTCTAAAAGACTGTGCGCATTTCTGAATTTTAAAAGAGAGGCAATTAGTTGCAACAATTTTACAACATTATTTATAAATGAACTCTACAAGTTGTACCAAGGAGACGATTGTTCATTGTTATGAAGCCACAGTATCGATCTGATGAAGCCACGTCAATTAAACTATATCAATAAACCTTGACACGTACAATACACTAACATGAATTCCTTTGGGAATGAAAAAGGTCACAGTTTGATCTCACTTTTATCTATTTCATAAAAACGGTTTAAGTGTATTTGGATGCACAATTACAGTTAAATCGATTCATTCACTTTCTTATCTTAGAGGGCTTGAAAGAAAATGATTATAATTCTAATACATACAAAATTATAAATTATCGATCAGGAAAAGCAACCAGATGACTGCTATAAAAATACTAGGATTGTTCAATTGAGTTTAAATATATTGCTGGTCCAATACAATCAACAATTATTAAACAGACGAAACACAATTTGTATTCAAAAATATTAATAATTATTTTTATATATAAAAGTTAATCAAAGCAAAAAATTTAAAAGGATGCAGAGTCAAGATTGTATGGTGGCCCATTTAGACCTCAAATTCTTGTAAACTCGCCCTGAACGTACAGAGCGAGAAGGGATCATTGAATCTTGCCTTTGTACAGGGCGAGAATAAGAGGCGAGAACGTGAGACTGCAAGAACGTAAGGCGAGATTGTGAGATGGCAAACAAGCTACCGTAAGATTGCAAATGCTGATATAGTGTTTGCTTTCACTAAAACTCTCTTTGGTATCCATAAATACATTTACTACAGTATTGATTTGATACTTATTGATTTATACTGATATAAACATTCATATTGATTTAGACATTCCAATCCTAAAAATTGGATCCATGTCAAATTCTTCTTAAAGGGTGAGGTTGATATTCTTCAAGGATCTTTAAAATGTTTTCAAATTTGGTGAAAATGTTGTTGTTTTATATAATATGTGTTGGAACTTGTGTAGAAAGAAGTGAAGTTTATTTCAAGTTTACATTGAACTGTGTTATTTTCTTCACTCAAAAAAATGAGGACATTTATGAAAAGTATTATTTATTATTCATAAATGAATATGTTCCAATTATTTAATATATTTATGCCATTTAGGCTAGTAAAGTATAATGACCGTTTGGCCTGCAGTGCTTTGAAAAGTAGTTCAGAAAGACCGGGCGATGACCAGATTAATCCCGAGTTGAATAAACTTCACAATGGTGAATGACATTGGTAGGTATAAACCCATCGGTAACACTTGCATGATTAATTTAACTCCTATTTCAATTTAAATCGCAGGCATACTTTATATAAGGCATTATTTTCGAGCATTTTTTTAAAGAAAATATATAAAATCAAATATAATCTAAATGCTAAATGTGCTGCAGTATCACTGTATGAACAATAAAAAAATCACAAAGAAGAACAACCTGACATGAAATTACACACTAGATTGATCATTCAAATCTTAATCAATCAAACAAATATTCCCAATAATTAAGTATTAAGGGTGATAAGGAATGGTTCACTGGTCTGTAAACACTGGAATCAACTAAATCATGGAAACAATCAAGCACTCAGTTAAATCTACATGACTGCTATTGTTCAAGTGAACAATATATACATTCCATTTATTGGTTTAAATTATTTAAAGAACATTGTAATAAAGAACACAAGTTCTGACCTGCCATGTATATAAAACTAGGTAAATTGATATATAAGAAGATTATATATTGTCAGCAAGTCTTTTGTATGGGTCTATTCTTTATGAGCCTATATGATAGCGATGAACATATATTTCATCAGGTTTCGGTGTAATTGCATACTAATGAATAATGAAGTTCGATAGTTAGTAGTAATAATTATACCGTATGTGACAATGACTGTGGGAACCTATGTTACACAAAATGAACACTACCTTATTTATAGGTTATTAAATTTGTATTGGATATATGCACAAAGTAGTTCTTCCGCGTAACAATATTGCGCGACTTTAGGAGCGCAATATGTATATGCAGAAGAACGAGTGCATATAACCTTTTTATTGCATACACATTTTCTATATATAAACGAATAATTAGAATAAAACAATAGGTTTTAACATTTAATTTTCATCAAAAATATGTATTTGAAACAAACATACCATCGTTACATCGTGGGAATTTTCACAATGAAATCAACATTGTTTACATCACGTGACATATTATCTTCGACATGAACAGAACATTGCATCAATCACGATCGAGTATATATTACACACCCAATATGACTTTACTACACGTCGGTATGAGAGAATATTGACGTTTCCTGTTACATTGAAACTAAAGGGAGCTTGTAAATGTGTATGCAATAAATGACATATATTGTGCATAAAAAAAAAATTACTCTGACACACATAGAGGTTCAGTAATTAGGAATGTGTTATAAGAAGCATAACTAAAAGCTCTGAAAAACAGCATAATTATTCAAACTCAATCAGCAGCTAAATTTAAATCCTCCGTTGCATTAGGACAAAACAAGGGCAGGTCGAACGATGATTTCAGGTCTCTCCGTGTAAACCAACTCAAACTAACAAAATCAATAATTTTATAAAACTTGTTTTACACAACGTTAACTAAAAAATCAACGCATTGAATAAAAAACATCAATAAAAATATGGCAGAAGACTATAACATTCCATTCAGATCAATTGTTGTTCTACTCATTGATGTGACAATTAATAAAACGTTCTCATTTGACCTCTGTTTGAGAACTAGTAAACACTGAAAACTTTATCAATGGATGGCGTGTAACAGGTTCCGTGATTTTGTTTGAACATGAAATTGGTCATTGGTTAAGTAAACCACCTAGAGCTATTGGCAAATAAAATGGGCAATATTAGAGTACAAAGTACACATCAGCGTAATAAAATAGTGGCAATGCATCTTGAATATATTTAACCTAACAATACCATTAATACTGTTTTCTGTTTTATTGTCAAGTTTCTGAATACCTTGTAATTAATATCAGTGTTGTAACTCTCAAAAAATATAAAAACAAATATTAAATTGTGAATCGTTTTTTCTAAATAGTTCTTTCCAACAAGATTAAGGCTAATATACATTAGGTGGTTCGAGAATTAACTTCACCAAGAAGTGAAAACAGGGTTAGCTGGAATATGAAATAAAACCTTAGTTTCGACTTAAAAGGTTTGAATATTGCAAAATTAAAACATTTAATAGGTAATTTTAAACAGGTTAACAATTTTTTTTCAGTAAAAAAAGGTTTTTAAACATGTTTTATTGTTGAAATATCCCTTATAAAGTCCTGCTAATAAATGCTTTCCCATCGCTTAATGGAATTAAGGTGGGACAACGTAATGAAAACAAATTATTTTACATTCACTAAAAAGAATTGAACCTGAGGCGGTTGGGTCCATCTCGTATTCTAAACAAGATTCTACTGCATGCCATATAAAAGCAATGCCACAGAACAAGTCTACATGTATATGTCAATAACTAACATGTTGTCACATGCCATACAAAGGAAGTAGGATGAACTGTACTGTAGGACTCGGTACATGACTTTTATTCATTAATTTTGACTATTACATTTTTTAATGAAGACAACTGGGAATTGTTTTAATTTATTACTTTTAATAATAACGTCTATCAAACATGCTTTTCACAAGTTAATAGATAAAAAATAACAATACTGCCAAATTCAAACACCAAATAGAGCCAATATTTACAAATTAAAGTTCAATTTAAAAAAAATGCCCGTAGACCAGTGTGTACATGTATGCACATTAAGTTCAGATATGGGAATGTGTATTAGGCCTTTTATTAGCAACATGACTGTACGATTAATCATGTTTCCAATATCCACCTATCAGATTGTACATATAATGATTGCTTTGTTCCAGTTATCGCATGTTAAATGATAAATATTTAATTACTAAGTTTATTTATGGCTTAACTACTATCATCATGAACTTTTATTAGAAGGTATATATTTTAGAATTCCCACAACCAAGCTGCACCAACAATCAAGCTGAACTAACACATTATCAGCATATAAACATGTGAAAAAGCCGCTCTTTTTTTTTGGTGCCCCTCTCCCCTTGCTCCTCCTAATCTCAAATCCTATATCCACCTCTGTTCTGTATTTACATGTACAAAAAAAAATGTATGACCATATATGTATTAATTTAGTTTAAACTTATTTATTTTACATCGATTGTAACGAAAGCGATATGAACTTATTTGAATCACTCTCGATGTCTTCCTGGGTAGAACCAGTACTAAGCAAATGCAGATAAAGTGTCTTGCTCAGGGATACAACGCATATGGCAATGGCGGGGATCGAACCCACCACTTTTCGATCATGGGTCCAACGCTCTACCACTAGACCACAGCACTCCACATGTATTAATTTGAATGTCACAATAAAAAATATACCCTTACTCTGTATTCCTTTTTAAAGGGACAATGTCTGTAACTTTTAGCTTATAAAAATCAGACAGTTATTTGGCTATGCATCTGATTACTTATGGACAGTGTTCCTTTATACTGAAAAACTGAAAGTCTGAAGACCAAGAACAATGGCCTAACTGTTTAAAGTTGCTATAAGTTATTAAATTAGCGATATGATATGTGTATTCTGGCTTTTTTTATGACGATCTGACAAGAAAAATGCAGAGAAACATGTGTATTCTGACTTTTTATATGATGATCTGACAAGAAAAATGCTGAGAAACAATGTATACCAACTAAAGACTTTCGATGCTCAACCGACTGTAACTATGATGCTCATTTTCGTATAGCTACACACTGTTTGAAGTTATGTTGATAAAAAACATAAGTTTTATACACATTAACATTTTTAAAATGGGCTCAGAATGTTAGTGTTTTTTTATCAAATTATTTTTCTTCAATTCAATATATTTTTAAAAAATATCTACAACCTTCATTACGAAAAAATATATAAATCGGATCCTCCTTTCAAAATGACCCATAACTGTACTGCAGAGGTAGATAATAAATTATAATTCTCTTCTTTTTTTTATCGGTATTCGAAAGTAAACCTTCAATTGAAAACAATTTCAAGTTTTATAACACTTTTAACACCCAACACAGATATAGGATCACCTTATAAATATTTTTCTCATAAAGTGCCAACAAAAAGAACACGTATATAACTGTGTATAACCTGTTCATTATACTATATCTATTTTCTGGAATGATTCCAAATAGATCAATAATTGTAGTACACTATCGGTATTTGCTGAGTAGCAATATCGGATAGCTATATAAGCAATTATTGCAAACGATTTTCCGTGTTTAGACTGGTAACCCTAAATGGCGGGTACATTCTTTTTTAATGAAAAAATGAAAACAGATTAATATCTACGTTATGATCACATAACTTAAAGAGGATTCATAGTATGTCATGACAGTAGCAATTTAAACAAATAATGTCAAAAACACTTCGCACAAACTTGTAAAATACCTTAGCAACCGTATGAAAACCGAAACCTCCCGTATTCACTACTGTTTTGTCGAATGTATCGATATATTTTATGCCTAATAGTATGTGTACATGCCAAATACGTTTACAAAACATAACTTACGTAGTAATTGTCCATCCATCGTTCTAATTTTTCTTGGAGAACGTTAAAAGTTCCGATATTCACCAATCTTCTTAGTGATTCCGCCATTTTGACGCTTTGCTAGCCGATCAACCAACTGACATGCGCAGTTGCGGACACCTGTCGAATGAATTCATCAAGGTGAACAGGCGCTTTAATATGTTGGGAACAGTACGGCATACGACAAGTTAGCGCAGCACACTGCCGAGAGTTTATCAGGGTATTATGTCAGTCCGTCTGTCTCCATCTGTTTGTCCATTAACCTTTCCATGACTGATTGTGGCTAATAACTTTCAAAGTATACGGTCTATACATACATGGTCTATATACATTAACTTTATATATCGACCCTGATACATACAAAATGGTCTGTCTGTCTGTCTGTCATGCAAAAAAAGTCTAAACCAGAGAATTATCGACCAATTAGTCTGACACCAATAACATGTAGAATCACGGAAAAGATTGTTAGAGCGGAATTAGTCGACCATCTCATTAGGTATCTTCTTATATCAATACATCAACATGGTTTCACGCGGGGCTGCTCTTGTGCTACTCAGTTGTTGGAATGTATAGATGATTGGTCGAAAGCCATCGATAATGGGGAAGATGTAGATGTCATCTATCTCGACTTCAAAGCGGCGTTTGATAAAGTCCCCCATAAAAGTCTACTTAGAAAAATTAGAGCCATGGGAATTTCAGGCAAACTTTATAACTGGATAGAAGATTTTTTAACTAACCGAAAACAAAGGGTAGTAGTAAATGGGCAGGAATCGGGCCTCATGGATGTCACAAGCTGGGTTCTTCAGGGCAGGGTTCTAGGGCCCGTACTGTTTCTGATATACATGTATATCAATGACCTCCCCGAAGCCATTTCCTGCACTACTAAACTGTTTGCAGACGATACAAAACTTTATACATGCATTAGTGACCCAAGTAATATACAGAATTTACAGGATAATATATTCAATGCATGTAACTGGGCTAAAAATTGGCAAATGGTATTCAATGCCAAAACAATGTAAACACCTTCACATTGGAATCAACGATGATGAAAACAATGTGTATTTTATCAAAGATCAAACAAATAAAATTGAAAAAATTACTAAGGTATTGCAGGAAAAGGACCTAGGGGTAACTTTTTACTCTAAGTTAAAGTTTTCTAACCATATAAGTGGGAAAGTCTCTAAGGCTAATAGGAACCTAGGACTAATATTCAAAACTTTTACATATATGGACATAGAAATGTTCCTCTGCTTATATAAATCCCTTGTTAGACCTCACCTGGAATATGCCACAGTTGTCTGGTCTCCATATCTCAAAAAAGACATTAACACTATAGAAAATGTCCAAAAAAGAGCTACCAGAATGGTGGGTAACCTTAGCAACTTTCCATACCACACAAGACTTACTATGTTAGGACTACCAACCCCGGAGTATAGAAGAGAGCGAGCCGATGTGATTCAGGTTTACAACATTTTAAATAACATCGATATAGTAAATAAAAATAAACTGTTCTCTATGGCCCCGAATACTGGCACCCGGGGAAACTCAAATAAATTATTTAAGAAAAGAGCAAGAGTTGATATTAGGAGGAAATTCTTTGCTTATAGAGTGGTAGATTCCTGAAACAAACTACCTAACACAGTAATTGAGGCACCCACCATAAATTCATTCAAAAGTAGGCTAAACAAACATTGGGCGCAACATCCTTCCAAAGTTAGGCCTAACAACTAATGAAAAAAAAAATGAAAAAAAAAGACAATACAACCTAAAAAGACAAAAGGGAACCGGAAGTCAGAATGTCTTAACGACAATACCGGAAAATTATATAAACAATCAAAACGGGCCTAAGAAGCGACGGTTTATGAGTGGCCTCGAAGACAGTATTACAGTATTACAGTATGCATAAACTTCTTACGAGTAACTATGCAGCTGCGCGTCAGTGCAATTAAATGTTAGAATATTTAGATTCTATCCATTTGGGAGGCATAGTTTGTGCACTGCAGTGTGCGTGAACTACATTTACTAGATTATAAGATAGTGCGTTTATATATATATATATATATATATATATATATATAGCTGTTAGTGCAACATATAGAGTTTAATTAACATTGTTGTTGTGATACGGGAAATAATTCCCGAGCGAAAAAGATTCTTGCGATATAGAAACGAGTGCGCTTGATTCTTGCGATATAGAAACGAGTGCGCTTGCACACGAGTTTCTATATCGCAGGAATCTTTCTCATGAGGGAATTATTTTCCGTATCATAAGAACAATGTTAATTAAACTATATATTATATATTCTGTGATGAATTTCTTTCCAATCGTCTTTTGACACAGTATTCCTTCTTCTTTCACTCCTTTTGCGACAGCGTGGAGTAATACATGAATATCGTGACGTCACTCGTGCTGTGTGACGTCACGATAGTGCTACACATGCACAGGTTGGAACCGTCCTGTAGACGACGATGGCTGGGTTTCAGGGGGCATTTCCAGCATTTTTTGGTTGCATAGGCATTTCAGGACCACTTACTTCTTCAAATTCAGAAGTTTTAACTGTTCGTTCTTCAACTTGCTAAGAAAGTAGTTTCTAAAATCTGGCTACTGTGCTATCTTGCACACTAGGCGAGATAGCACAGTAGAGGAAGAGATATGTTATAGATTTCCTCAAACTGGGACATTTCTATAATTCATCACAGAATATATAATACATTAATTTGTGAAATTGGCAATATATATCAAATAAAATGATAATCTAACAACTGTTTTAAAACGTGTATGGTCACTTATGGGATAGTGTGATTGATCTTGCCTAGTCACGTGACGGATTATCTAGTAGTCGTGTTTCACGACGCTCCGTTAATTTTGTGAAAAAAACGCAAATAATAAAACTTTTTGGATATTAAAAGTTGGATAAAATGCACCCATTAGCATTCCTTAACGTGCTAGAAAAATATGGGTAGAAAAGATAGAGTGAAAAGATTAAAAAGAAAGAAAAGCAGTGAAAGTGGATCAGACATTTCTTTGTGTAAATCAGCAAAACATGGCGGATCGCCCGAGGGGGTTGAACTGCAAGTAAGTGACTCGATAAAACAAGCTAACTCAGTGTTATTTAATTTGTCTACGCCTACAAAGATGAACATTTCTTACCCGCAAGTTTTCAGTACACCTAAACTTAACGTTTCGATGACGAATGTAAACATGGAGGAAACTGCATCAGCGACGGCTACCCACCCACTATACCCACCCACCCCACCACCACCCCTCCCTCACCTTCAAATGCTGCTTTGATGGTCGTTCTTAAGGCAATGAATTCACGATTGTGCGATGTTGATAAAAGGTTAGAGAAGCTTGATATTTTAGAGAAAAAAGTGGATAATTTTGACTCGGAGCTAAAAAAGCTATGGTACTTCATCCGTGATGAAATCTGGGGCACAAACGAAAAAGTAACAAAAATTGAAGAAAAAACTGATTCCCTGTCTTTTTCGATTGGTCTTGCTCAAGACAAAGTCACTCAACTAGAAAAAGACAACAATTCGCTGAGGGAAGTTCTCCTATATGTTCAATCTCAATCTATGAGAAATAATCTAATGTTTGGAAATATCCCAGAGGAACTACGAGAAGTACCCGAGCAAACTGAGCGGACCTTGAGGCAGTTTATGGAAGATAAACTTAAGCTGGCGAAAGCTACTGTGGATGGCATCCAATAGAATGGGAGCACGTAGTGAAAATGCTCGTTCCAGAAAAATAGTGGCCAAATTTTGGTTTTTCAAAGATCGGGAGATGATTCGCAAATTGAGAAGCAATTTAGACAATACTGAATTTTATTTTCTGAACAATTTCCGAGGGAAATTGCGAATAAAAGACGAAATTTGGTACCCAAAATGAAGGAGGCTAAAAGGAACGGTAACTCTGCCTGGATAAGCTATGATACTCTGTTCGTGAATGGTAGACCAGTTTCCGGGAGACATGGCATAGGGACGCGACGAGGGTAACCTGAAAGTTATATCTTGGAACTGTAATGGTTTAACCAAAAGTAAAACAGAGAGTGTTGGATTTGTAAATATTTTAAAAAACTATGATATTATACTATTATATGAATCTTGGACTAGTAAATATAGCGATATAGAGTTAAGTCGTTATAAATGTTACACTTTTTATAGGAAATTTCGGCATAAAAATGCTAAAAGATGTAGCGGAGGTATTGTTTTGTAATATAAAAATGCTATTACAAGTGGAATTGAAATTGTGCGAAACCATCATGATACTATTATATGGATCAAACTAAGCTTCTTGATCTTTGTAAAGCGTCTACAATGAGATTGGGTAACGGTCGGCTCGGTAGTAATCACTCGATAGGGCCCTACACTTACACAAATCAAAATGGTGCGAGTGTTATAAGTACATATTTTATAGATAGATTAGCATCATTTACATAGTCTTAATGTGTAATATATATGCTAATATCGTTTGAGTTTGATGTTATTAGCTATTTTTAAAGTATGTTGATGGTTTTATAACTATAGTCTCTTATAATTCTAATTATAATGGCATGGCTATCTTATAATGTTTACGATGTTTTATTTATGTTTGTATTTATTGTAAACCATGATGAGACTTTAATAAAGAAATATATAATATTGACTATCTTTTATTGAAAGAATGTAATTTCAATCGAGTAAATGATTTTAAAATCTAACCTTTAAATGAGTGGTCCGATCATACATCGCTTTCCTTTACAGTTAATTGTGTGAAACCAATATGCGTTAAGTCGACTACGGAGAGGGTAGCATTTACATAGGATGAAAATTGCCGCGGCACGTTTCGTAGTACTAGTAGATTAATTGGTAGATTACTATATCGCTCAGTATAATATATATATTTCTTTATTAAAGTCTCATCATGGTTTACAATAAATACAAACATAAATAAAACATCGTAAACATTATACGATAGCCATGCCATTCTAATTAGAATTATAAGAGACTATAGTTATAAAACCATCAACATATTTTCAAAGTAGCTAATAACATCAAACGATATTAGCATATATATTACACATTAAGACTATGTAAATGATGCTAATCTATCTATAAAATATGTACTAAGAATGAGTATTGTAATATTTGACAAAATAAACAAAGCACTATTGCGCATTAGTTAAAACGAAATTAAAAAAATCATTTATCCCCTTTGATCAGATCAAAAAGGAACTGATTAGCATCATTTTCATAGAAGAAAATAAAACAGAATCACAATATGATAAAAACAATTGACATTATTTACATATATAAAATTTACATTGTTTGGCATATTTAAGAAGGAAAAAAGACTAGCGATACAAAAAGCTAGATCGACGTAGAAGAATTAAGTAGCAGGATTTGGCACATACACGAATTAAGTCTGCATTTGTGAATAAATATACTAATTTTTGTTCATCTGTAGAGTTACTGAAATTGGGATTTAGGCTTATTGCTTTATCATATAAATTAGCTCTGATATCATTATATAAAGGACAGGTTATCATAACATGTAACTCATCTTCCACCTGAACATTACAAAATGAGCAAACTCTTTCACTAATCTGAAGTCTTTCATATCTTCCAGTCTCTAGTCTAATTGGTGCTACGCCACATCGGAATCTAGAATAAGCCGACCTATGATTTCTTGGTAGTATTAGTTTACAGTACCTTTCTGTTTCAAATGTAGTTTTAAATAACTTATAAGTACGTAATTTATTGCCACCAATATTACTACTACCACGTTCCGAGTTAATATTTACATTCCAGTTTATTATAAACTGATTTAAAGATGCACTCTTAACATCATCTAAAAATTTACGTTTAACAATAGGGTTAATTACACTCGGAACGTTATTAAACTCAATTTTTGAAAAATTATTTAAAACTTTGTAACACCAATTTTTACATCTAGAACCTTTACTATTAAAACAATAATTGAATATTCGTTTATTGAAACACATATTTGGCATATGACTCAATCGTACCCAGTAATTTGATACCGTAAGTATTTGTCTAACACAAACCGGTTGCAATGCCATGTCTCCTGCCATTGCAGCTGATGGTGTGTTTCTTGTCGTACCCAAAAATACTCGCATTGCTCTATGTTGTACGGCTTCAATACAAGAGTAGGTTTGAGTACCCCATATTGCTGCACCATAAGCTACAATAGACCAAACCAGCGAATCAAATAGTTTAGTATAAACTTTATAAGGCATCCCACCAACTGTTTTATATTTTGAAATTAACAGTCCTAACGCGCGACTGGCTGACTGTGCAACAAATGAAGCTGTTACATTATAATTGAGATTTTCGTCTAAAACAAGGCCTAAATATACATATTTATTTTTTATAATTATATCAGATCCGCCACATTTAAATTCAAAAAACGTCTGTGGTTTTGATCTTGGTATAAAATGCACAACATTAGTTTTATTTATATTGACTGACATAAAATTGGTTTCACACCAATCATCTAGTGTATTTAACAATAGCTGTAGATCTGTTTCATTTTCGGCCAGCAGTACAATATCATCCGCATACATGATAACACATACTTTTTCCCCATCAACAATATCTACTCCTAGACCTAACGACTTCAATTTTAATGCTAAATCGTTAATAAAGCAATTAAAAAGCAATGGGGATAAACAACAACCTTGTCTTAATCCCGTTGTAACATTAAACCATTCTGTATTTAAACCATTTATACGCACACAGGATGAAACAGATGCATATAAAGACATAATTGCATTCAACATTTTACCATTTATCCCTAAGTCATAAAGTTTATTCCACAACAGATTTCTATTTACAGTGTCATATGCTTTTTTGAAATCGACAAATGCAGCAAAAGTTGAAAGTTTCTTTTTTATTCTGGTTTCAATAATATTAGTTGAATGACGATAGATGATCCGTAGTACTTTTACTTTTTCTAAACCTATTTTGTTCATCTGTTATTATATTGTTTGCTTCTGTCCAGGTAGACAATCTTTGATTTAACATATAACAATACAATTTATACATAGATGGAGCAAGTGTAATGCCTCTGTAAGACATAGGAACACGTGGATCATTAGTTGACGATTTAGGAATGGGATTAACAATACCTTTTCCCCATTCAGTAGGAATAATACCAGTATTATAATAAACATTAAAAGAACATGTAAAATGGAAACAGATGTATCATTACGAAATATTTCAGCTGGTATTTCATCAATACCGCTTGCTTTATTCTTTTTGGAATTAAAAATTACCGCTTGCTTTATTCTTTTTGGAATTAAAAATTGCTTTTTATATCTCAGCTATAGTAATTTCATTTTCAAATTCTGGAATAGATTCATTATTTGTTACATGTTCATTATCGAAACTAATAGGAACACTTTGATTAGCTGAAGACTTATACAAATTTGAAAAACTGTTTTTCCACTTTAATAATATAGATTCGCTATCTGAGACAATATTTCCATTATCATCTGTTACTTCCATTGGAATTTTCTTTTTCTTTTGAAAGCCTACACCTATTTTCCCGATAGACTTCCAAAAATTACACGAATTACTATCGATATCAGATAACAAATCATTTTGCAACTTAAACCAATACAATCTTTTATTTCTTTGAACATTCCTATTAAAGGCCTTTCTACATTTTATAAAATCAATTCTATAAACCTTTTTCTGATAAACATCGTTACATTTGATAAACAATTGTTCAGCATTACATACTTTATTCCAAAGAGTGGTTAAATTATCATCCCACCCGGTCTTACCAATGTTTCTTCTTTTGTTAGATGAAGCACTATTTAAAGTAATTGACCGTTTATGTAGTTTCGCACTCATTTTTGTTTTTATATAATTACATAGATCATTATATGAATTATCAATTTCATGCTGAGTCCTTAAACTCATTTCAAGATTAAAAACAGTATTATGTAAATCCGTTATTAACTTCGGGTTTTGAAAAAAGTCATTAGGAATATTATGTAAATCATATTTAACAAATGTATATTCAGAATGATCATTTGCAGCACTATCAAAATGACGTCACGGTATATTAATGCTCCATGAAATAAAAGAATGATCTGGAACCGAAAGTGGCACAACCCCTGTAATGTTAACTAGCTCTGATGGTCGATACACATTGAACTCATTAAATATCGACAGGTTGTTATGACTTACTAAACAGTAATCAACCACCGAGGATCCCTGTGGTCTTATACAAGTATAAACATTTTTTACACAATTACGACCATTTAAAACACAATAATAAACGCTAATCATAGGGACAGTATTAATAGCTCTATTAATTATTTTGTGAAGGTTATACGCGATGCCGCGGATACTCTGTTCTCCAAAAAATATATATATAATTATCGAGTGCGTTTTGCAAATACTGCCGATAAAAAAGCTGTTTGGTTTGATAATGAGTGTTTTACTGCTAAAAATATTTATAACAAGTCATTTAATCAATATAATAAGTGTAAATCGATTGAAAATAGAGTTGAATTGCATATTAAAAAGAAGTCCTATAAAATGCTTGTAAAGAAAAAACGGCGTGCGTATGAAAATAAGATGAGTGAGATTGAGAATTTAAGGCATAAGAAGCCTAAAGATTTTTGGAAGTTATTTTTACGAAAAAATAAATCGAAGAGTGAAAACATAAGTCTTGAGAGATTTTATAATTATTTTTCTCAGATGTCAACGGAGATTTTTCAAGTAGAAAATGATGAAGCAGAATCTTTTTGCCAGCAGCATGATTTGAATGAAAACAGTTGTAAGTTTGAAGAATTGGATAAAATTATAACAATTGCTCGTTCTTTGAAGCGAAATAAGTCAATTTCTGGAGACTTTGTCATGAATGAATATTTCCTCGAATCAGGAGATATCATTTCCTCGCATTATTTAATGCTGTACTAAACTCGGGATATTTTCCAGAAAAATGGACCGAGGGAAATATTATACCTTTGTTTAAGAAGAACGACCCTGACGACGTTAATAATTATAGAGGAATAACTATTGTCAGTTGTTTGTCCAAAATCTTTACCGGTATTTTAAATAAAAGGATAAGTAAATGGTGTGAAGATAATAATATTATATCAGACGCCCAATTTGGTTTTAGGTCGGGTCGTTCAACTATCGATGCAATTTTTGTATTACAATCTGTTATTCACAAGATATTAAATGAGAAAGGTCGATTGTATTGTGCATTTGTTGATTTGAAAAAAAGCTTTTGATAGTGTTTATAGGAATGCCTTATGGCTAAAACTTTATAAAATAGGCATAAATGGAAAGTTACTTAGAATAATAAGAGACATGTACTCTAAAGTAAAATCTTGTGTTAAAAGTTGCAATAGTTATTCAGATATTTTCGAATGTGCAATCGTTCTAAGGCAAGGGGAGGTAATTTCACCGATAATTTTCTCCCTTTTCGTTGAAGATTTGGAGTTATTTTTACAAAATGATATTAGTTCAGGTCTTACTATCGACGATATTGCTCTTATTCTTCTACTTTTTGCTGATGATATGGTTTTAGTAGTAAAATCACCTGATGATTTGCAGCAAAATTTAGATTTATTACTAGCTTATTGTAATAAATGGGGATTAGAAATAAATTCCGTCAAAACCAAATTATGTTTTTTAGGAAAAGGGGCCAATTAAGACAAAATGAGTCATGGACATATAACGACAACTTCTTAGAAATAGTTAACGATTTTAATTATCTGGGAGTTATTTTTAATTATACCGGAACATTTGTTTTAAATCAAGTAAGTTTATCAGGGAAGGGTTTAAAGGCTTTACATATATTAATTGCTAATACTAAGAAGTGTAATTTTAAACCGAAGACAATGTGTCAATTATTGACTCCTTTGTTGGATCAATTTTGAATTATGGTTGTGAAGCCTGGGGTTTTCTAAGTCGAAAGAAATTTAAAGGATTTACTTAAAATTTTGTAAATATATTTTAAATGTTAAGACTTCTACTAGCAATGCGGGTATTTACGTGGAACTTGGGTGGTATCCATTGTATATATTGCGCTATGTTAGAATCGTTAAATATTGGTGCAAAACAGTTAACTCTGACAATATTATAATTTCTACTATTTACAACAATTCCGTCAATAACATAGAAAATTGGCGTAATAAGTGGACTGGGAATGTTAAAAAGCTTCTAAACGAGTATGGTTTTGGCTATGTTTGGAATAATCCAAATAGTGTTCCTTTGAAAACATTTCATACTGTTTTTAAACAGCGTTTAGTCGATTGTTTTGTTCAAAAGTGGAACAGCGATGTTGTAAATAATAGAGTTTTGTGAATGTATTTACATTTTAAAGGTATTTTTGAATATGAACCATATCTCGATATTTTGCCATATAAGTTGCGAATTGTTTTATCAAAACTAAGACTATCGTCGCATTCACTGCGAATTGAAACTGGGCGCTACGCACAGAACAGATTAGAAAGAAACCAACGTTATTGTACCATTTGTAATTCTAATGACATCGAAGATGAATACTATTTTGTTTTGATTTGTCCTGTATATGATAATATAAGAAGAAAATACATTAAAAGGTACTATTATAAACGTCCAAGTGTTTTAAAATTCATAGAGCTACTGAAAACACGTAATAAGAAAGAGCTGTTTAATTTATCTTGGTTAAAAGAAGCATTTGATTCTCGTAATGATTTATTGTTTAATCAAAACGACGTTTATCCTCGAATGAAAACTATTGCCTTTTTAATTTAATATTTAATTTAATTTGCGTAAGTTAAAGTTCAGTGTCATTTCCACATATTTATTCAATTATTTAATATTTCAAATTATTCAATAATACAATTTATATGAAACTAGGGTGCAAAATTATGTTTTTGCTGTTTGTTTGTTTTGTTTATTCTGTCATGAATATGTTTGCATATTTATATGATGATAAACTTGTAAAATAAAAAAATATCTATCTATATGACGGAGATATGACACCACAGTACTAACGCTGTTATGTACTGAAATAACTTGTCGTCCAGGTACTACTACTGCTATAAGTTTTTATTTTTGCTCGCCCTATGGCACAAGGACTTTTGGCGAGCGTTTCTAGGTATTTTATTTTATGTATTCATTATCATTATTTTAAGGAGATTATTTTAACGTTAGCATCTTTCAAGAAATCGTCCAGATAGAGGTAAGGTTATCGATTATACACTACAGTTATCGTTTTGTAATAGGCTTATCGTGACGGGTAGACCGGCGGTGCGGCACACTCATTTATATTACAAACATAGATAGATAGATATTTTCTTGATTTAAACTTTTACAGTTTCTCATCTTTACATACATAATTTGTAATAATAATTATAATCACATCATTACAAATATACATTACATATCCATCTTTAACTGGATCATTATATATTTTATATCACCAGAAAGCCAAACAAATAACCTTTCTAATGATGTAATTTTATTCCAAATAATGGTTAGATAAATAGGCGATATCTCGAGATAGAAACGAGATAAAACACATTTTTTCTTAACGAGTTTACGCAAATAACCGTGCGTCTTTTTTTAGTTTAAACATATTTATTTTTTTGGCCATGATACAAATGTTAATAAACAAATATGTAAATGATTTATATGATGAGAAAGCCAAAAAAGTCATCTTCCTATATTGACGCTATTTTATTTCAAATAACGATTGATTAAACGCGAGAGATCTCGAGTCGGAAAAAGTTTCTTACGGTATTTTTGTTTTCTCAAAGCAATTTCGCAATCACCGTGCTATTTTTGCTTTTTGTCGCTGTATAAACAAAATCGAGACAAAACAGAACTTATATTGTTTTGCTCCAAGCGCAATGTGGAGTGTATATCTGACATATCTATTAAAGTTGGAGACTCTGAGATAAAACCATAATCATGTGTTAGAAATCTGGGAGCATTTCTCGATTCCAAAATGGACATGGAACAACAGGTGAATGCTGTTTGTAGGTCGTGTTACGCCCAGTTACGACAAATAGGTCACATTAGACAATATCTAACCATTGATGCAACCAAAACCCTTGTAAATTCCCTTGTTACATCCAGACTTGACTATTGTAACTCCCTGCTTAGCGGTCTACCTAAGACAATTTTGAACAAACTTCGAACAGTTCAAAATACAGCAGCTCGTATCATTACTAGGAAATCTCGTTTCGACCACATCACACCAGTGTTAAAGGAGCTTCACTGGCACCCAGTGCAATACCGGATTGACTTTAAAATATTGAGTCACATCTATAAAGCCTTAAATGACCAATCTCCAAGCTACATCAAAAACATGTTAAAGGTGTATAGACCACAGCGTGACTTAAGATCCCAAAGTGACACTCTGACTCTTGTAGTACCAAGATCTCGTACAGTTACATACGGTGACCGTAGCTTTGCAACTGCTGCTCCAAAGTTGTGGAACGCGCTTCCAGTGGGAATCCGGAATTCCAACACACTTGACTCTTTTAAGAGATCACTGAAAACTCATTTCTTTTTAATGATATATAGTGGCTGATGTGTATTTTAAGCTGGACTATTTCATAAATGATTACCATTGTTTTATCATCTTATTATGACAGTACTATATTTTAAACATGGATTTGAATTTTAGTCAGTATAATAATAATGTCTTGACTTTATCTTAGCAATATAATCTATATGTTGTTTTATATTTTACCACTTAATATCTTCATATCTTAGAGTTAATACATGTATTGTTCTTTTTTAGTTTTGACTGTGTGTGAATGTATTATTGTTTTACTTGTAAAGCACTTTTGAACGTATGTTATATATGAAAAGAGTGCTATATAAATATGACATAATAATAATAATAATAATAAATAATAATAAACAATATCAAGTATTTATCCATAATGGATAAATCCTTGACAATATTTAATTAATAGTTAAATGATTGTCAAATAAATAATCTTCATCGTGATGGTGTTGATGCTTTTTCAAACAAGGAAAATCTCGAATCGGCAAACATAACATAACGCAGATATTTAATTTTATTTTAACAACTGGCAACATCTCGAGTTTATTAAAATTTAAAACAATTTTAGTTACATTGTGCTAATTTCTTTGCATTGTATGAAATAAAAAAATATCGTGTTTAATGTATTCTCTTGTCAGAACTAACAATAGAGAACTTAACAAACACACAATCACTTATACATAAAAATAAAACCGACACACGTGTAAATGATAATTCGAACAACGCATTATTATTGTTATGATACTTCGAACAACGCATTATTATTGTTTGTAAAAATTAAAATTCTCTGTTAAAATCATCTGAATAATTGTAAAGTTCTCTCATTTAAAAGTTGCTCGTTCGCATTAAAAGGAATGTCCAAAAGGTTATTTTGTTAATGTTGTTGATTTAGATCTTGATCTGTTGTTAGGCAAGTTTACCGCAAGTGAAAAAATGCGTACGCCTTAAAAGTATGTACTATTACATAACATCCTGTCATTGCTGATGATATGGCTATTTTGGGCAAATCTCCTGCTGAATTACAAGATAATCTTAATCGATTGCATACATATTGTAATAAATGGGGCTTAAGCGTAAATATTGCGAAAACTAAAATAATGGTGTTTAGAAAACGTGGTGGATTGTTGCCTAATGAATCATGGACTTATAACGATCAAATTATAGAAGTTGTTAATGATTTTAACTATCTTGGAAATATTTTTAATTATACTGGTAATTTCAACTTAAACCAAGAACACTTAGTCGGCAAGGCGCTTAAGGCATTAAACACTCTATTATTTAACTGTAAAAAATTTCGTTTAAAGCCAAAACTACTATGTCAGTTGTTTGATGCGTTCGTTGGTTCTATTTAAAATTATGCAGGCGAAATCTGGGGGTATACAAGGTCGAAAGTTATAGAGCGAATACATTTAAAATTCTGTAAACGTTTATTGAATGTTAAAATGAATACATGTACTGTGGGTGTTTACTGAGAGCTGGGTAGATATCCCTTATATATATCACGATATGCAAGGATAATAAGTTATTGGTGTAAAATTATTAATACTGATAATATAATAATAAAAAAAGTATACGAACAAGGGCTAAATGATTGTAATAAAGGATGTAAGAACTGGGTATCAAACGTTAAAACCATGTTAAATAATTACGGATTTACCGATATATTTGAGAACAATCATTTTGTAAACCCCAAAGTATTTCCAAATATTTTTAAGCAAAAAGTTATTGATAATTTTATTCAGGAATGGTTTAGTTCTATAGAAAATAGTACAGTTCTTGAAAACTATAGCTTAGTAAAAATGCAATTTGACTATGAAAACTATCTTGATATATTACCTTGTAATTTGAGATTGTTTTATACTAGACTAAGACTTTCTGTTCATCCTCTTAGAATTCAAACTGGGCGTTATGATAGAAATAGAATACCAAAAAATGAAAGATATTGCCTTTGTTGTAATTCAGGCGATATAGAAGATGAGTTTCACTTTATATGTATATGTCCATGTTTTGTAGATTTGCGTAAGCAGTATTTGAAAAAGTATTATTACCAAAGACCATCAATGTTCAAGTTTTTAGATTTGATTAGCTCTCATAATAAAACTGTATTATATAAAATTTCAAAATATACCAAGGAAGCCTTAGAAATAAGAAAATCAATTTTAAATGTTTAAGCATGTTGTTCATTCTCATTCTATTAAATTTCATAATCTTTAAGGAATATTGTATTACAAATGTGAACTAAAGTAATATAATTCAACATTTATTTGTAAAAGAAAATCGTTTATATCTATTACGTGACTATATGTTTAATGTATTTGTATGTAATGTTTGTATGATGATGTACTATGTACAAATCTTAATAAAATATCTGTTCTGTTCTGTTCTGTTCATAACGTTTGGTGATCCATGAACTCACTAAACAATGACACGTGGTAGGATAGAGTACCATATCCCATGGTGCGAGATCGAGTCCTGGGGATCCTTTATAACAAATTAAAGATTAAGATGTATAGATCGCCATTATTCCGACAAAAAAACTCAAAATGGTAAGTTTAAAAATAACTTCAAGTTTTTCTTACCATAAAAGTCATAACCCACTTAAAAACTACAGCTAACATCATTTCAATATGTATTTCATTACTCGAAATCATCGACAGGTACTATTAAAGTTAAAAAAAAACAGGAAAAGGAAGTTTAACCCTGTAAAAAAAATAAACGTGATTGTCAGGATTTTTTTTTTTAATGGCCAAGTTAAAAAACAATTTTTTTGTTAAAAACAAAATTAACAACCCACTTAAAAACTTTTATATGGCAAGCCGTTTTCACATTTAATCACTATTTAGCGATATCGCTAATTCAATTACTGATATCAAAAATTAATTACCGATATCAAAAAATAATTAGCGATATCAAAAATTGAATTAGTGATATCGCTAATTCAATTACAGATATCGCTAATTCTATTTTCGATATCGCTAATTCAGTTAGTGATATCGCATATTCAATTTCAGATATCAACAATTAATTTTAATTTCTGGATATCGCTAATTAAATTTTTGATATCACTAATTCTAATACTGATATCAACAATTGTACTAGCGATATCAATAATTGAATTAGCGATATCCAGAATTGAACGAATTTGCGATATCAGCGATTCAATTGTCGATATCAAAAAATCATTTCTTGATATATCTCTAATTCAACCTTCGAGAATCGCACTGAACGCTCCCTAGTATAGGTGGCATTGCACCATTGATTGTACTTCTTCGTTTTATATAGGAGACAAAAAGACAAAGATGTGAATTCTTCTTCATAGAAAATGTTAAAACACACATCCATCAAATGATTGAGCGTCCGCCAATATAAAAATGCAAAAAAACAAGGGGTCATGATTGTTTAATGTAAGAAAAAGCCAATATGTTGAATGACGTCACGTTCTATTATTATACGTCACGGATAGATTTACCCCCATTCTACTTTCGCTAAAATACTATATATATCTCAAACACTAATTAAAGTTCCTAATACATCATTCGGGTGAATTCAGTGTAATAATAACAACAATCAATGAAAAAGTGTGGTAATTCAACAGTGTTGGATGCTGATCCCCGCTATGATGGACTGAGCGAGAGACCGATACCCTTTTGAAGCAGAGCCAGTTTTTTTAAAAGGGAGAAGTCCATACTCACTCTTACAATAATTCTATTAGCTATATCAAAAATTGAATTAGCGATATCAAAAAATGAATTATAAATAATTTTTCGATATCGGTATATAGAATTAGCGATATAAAAAATGGAATTAGCTATATCAAAAATTCAATTCTCGATATCGAAATATATGGTATATAGCGATATCAAGAATTGAATTACCGATATCGCTAATAGAATTAGCGATATCGATAAATGAATTTTTGATATCAGTAATTGAATTAGCGATATCGGTAATTGAATTAGCGATATCGCTAAATAGTGATTAAATGTGAAAACGGCTTGCCATACTTGTATTACTTCCAAGGACGATTAAAGTGCAAACATAGTTTACCTTGTACATAAATGAACATGATTATCAAGGAGATTTTTTTATATATTTTTTTAAAATGGCCAAGTTAATTTTTTTTTTGTTGAAATCAAATTAACAACCCACTTAAAAACTATCTTAAACACTATTTCAGTATGATGTGTATTATTACTTGCAATCATCGACAGGTACGATTAAAGTGCAAAACAAAGTTTACCCCTGTACCAAATTGAACATGATTATCCAGGAGATTCGTTTTTAGCTCTACTGGCCAAAGGCAAGGCGAGCTTATGGGATCACTTTTCGTCCGTCGTCCGTCTGTCTGTCTGTCTGTCTGTCCGTCTGTTAGCAATTTTATAAAATCGACATCTCCTCTGAAACCGCTTGAAGGATTTTGATGAAAGTTCATCACAATGTTACTTGGGAGGGCCCCTATCAGATGTATGTTTTTCATGGCCACCAGTCATCCAAGATGGCCGCCATGGCTAAAACTAGGTCAAATTTAAGGAATTTTCAAACAACATTTCCGAAACCACTTATTCCATTCTTGTGAAATTTTATAAACGTGTTCCTTGGGTTAGCCTCTATCAAGTTTGTGTTTTTCGTTATCGTCGAATAATCAAAATGGCCGCAACGGCGATCCAAAGTTTACAGAGTTGTATAGGAAAACGTTAAAAATGAATATCTTCTCTGAAACCGCTTGAAGGATTTTGATGAAACTTAATCACAATGATCTTTGGGTTAGTCCCACTCAGATTTGTGTTTTTGGGACCTCCAGTCATCCATGATGATCACCATGGCCAAACTTAGGTCAAATTTAAGGACACTTATCAAACGACATATTGCCACTAATTCCATTCTAGGTAAATATCATATATATTTTTACTGTTGTTGGCCTCTATCAAGTATGTGTTTTTCGTTGTCATCAAATATTCAAAATGGCCGCCACGATAACCCAAAGTTTACATAGAGTAATATATAGGAAACATGTTTCTTGGTTTGGCCTCTATCATGTTTATGTTTTTAAATCACATCATACCAGCAGAGCGTCTACAGGCCCACTTTGGCCTCTTGTTTCAAAATGTGCCTAGTTTAAAAAGCATTTTTTGTTAAAACCAAATTCATAACCCAATTAAAAACTACCGCAATCACTATTTCAATATGTCTATTATTACGATTAAGGTGCAAAAAAAAGTTTGCCCTCGTACAAAAATGAACATGATTATGCAGTATTTTCCCTAATAGGAAATGCGCAGAGAAGTAGTCGTCTAGTGAACAACACGTGTTTGGCGTACTTCTGATTGAGACCGATCCCTGTCATTTTCGTCCCAGAGCTTGCATACTCCCTGTTTGAAAGAATTCAAATCAATGGGCATGACAACGTCTGACGGCAGTCTGTTCCACAGCACAATGGTCATAGGGAAACCGGAATATTGATCAGGGGCGTAGCCAGAGCCTTTTGGAGAATACGCCCTGGGGGAGGGTGCGGGAGAGGGTATCCGCCTCCATCTGGTGGGGGTCCTGGGTGCCTCCCCGGGAACATTTTGAAATTTGAGTGCAATTTCGGAGGTTTGTGGCTTCATTTGAGCGAGATTTTGGAGGCTTTCGCCTGCATTCATTCAGTGTGTTTTTAAAAATAGTGCCTCACCCAATACCCCCCTTCAATTTGTATTGCTGATTTTAAAAAATAAGCACTTTTATTTTTTTCACATTCGATTTTCTAGAGTACGCCCGGGCGTACAGGAGTATGCCTGGCTACGCCCCTATTGATAATAGCTAGCAGTGGTGAGGATTTGTTGGTATGAGAGGGAATGCATCTGGCGGATCATTCTGGATGTGCGGACAAGGATGGAGGTCATTGGACAGCTACATGGTCTAGAGACCTCCAGCCGAGCCTATTGGTCATGTCAGTGACACTGTCGTATATGGAGTAGTTTCCTTTACCCACCTTGCATCTATTCGCTGGACCATCTCCACCTTTCTGATGTTTTGATGCCTGTGTGGGCTTCATACTGATGAGCCATACTCAACATGAAGTCTGACACGAGTTTTGTAAGCCGTCTGCATTATATTTTCTTTTCTGGTTTTAATATTCCTACGTAGGATAGTGGCTAATGTCCTGTGTATATGGTGGTTCCATCTAAGGTTGGAACTGAACTCTAAACCAAGGTACTTTGCATGGTCTGAAACTTCCAGGACTTGTCCATGGATTGTGTATGGGGTCTGGACAGGGTGCTTTGATCTAGTCACATGTAGGACCTAGCACTTACTTGGATTGAAGTCCATCTCACATACAGCTTAAAATCCGACTTCTGCAGTGTGTCCAAGTCTTATTGGAGGATTTTACTGTCACCGGGATTTTCGACTGTATGTACACAGCTGTGTCATTAGCAAAGTGTCTAACCCGAGACGTAATGTCCTCTGGCAGGCCATTTATGTATAACAAGGGACCGGTGACAAAGCCCTGGGCACCCCTGATGTAACATTTGCCTGATCTGGGATTTCCCCCTAAATAACGACAGATGTGTACGATTGGAGAGGAAGGCTTTGGTCCAATTTAAGGTATCTCCTGTCACTCCATGTCTTTGAAGTTTATAAAGTAGTTTAATGTGAATTAGTTTATCGAACGTTTTGCTGAAGTCCAGCAGGACCAGACCAATTTGTCCACCGTGCACAACATTGCTTAGTAAATCCTCTACTAGCAGGATAAGTTGTGTCTCGCAGGAATGTTTTCCCCAAATCCGTGCTGGAGGTCATAGAGTATATAGTGGGCATTAAAATGCTCATTAAGGTTGGATACAAAAACGTGCTCCAGAGGATGCAGGTAAGCGAAATGGTCATGTAATTTGCAGAATCACTCGTGTTGCCTTTCATGGCTGTGGTTAAGTCATTTGGCATTTGTCCAGATGTTAGATATTTTTTGGAATATTATCTGTATAATTTGTGAGATTTTAGTTCTGAGTTCTTTCAGTATTATATGTGTGATTTGACCAGGTCCTGCTTCTTTATCAGGTTTGAGGTTAGCTAAAAGTTTACTTACACCATTGGTGTCTATCTTGATATCAGGCATGGATGGATACATGGGGCTTTGTTGACACAGTTGGTATAGTTTTAGAGGCGATGCTGGAGTAAAACAGATTCAAACTGTCTGTTCGGTACATTTGCTTTGTCCTTGTTTAGAGTTTGGAGGTTGTTTAGAGTTTGGAGGTTCGCGAGTCTGTGGGTTTCTGTTTCAGTGGAGCAACTCATTGTGAAAATGAGATATAGGGTCCTATAGAACCACAGCGTCCGAACGCAATGGCATCGTAGGTCTGCAATGTACTGCAAACAAAGACTTGATAATACAATGAAAGAGACAAAAAAACAACAGAAAGGGTGGTAAAGACATGTTTACCGACTTGGAACGGTCAGTAGGCAATAAGGCCTACTGGTTAGCTTGAATCAATTTTATATGCGTACAATCCTCGCTATTATCCTGTCTTCAGCGCCCAAATAGACAAGACAGTGTAAACAAAACTACATGGAATCATGGTACAAAAAACAACAGAAAGGGTAGTGAAGACAGGGTTACCGACTTGGAACGGTCAGTAGTCGTGTTTTGCACTTTTAATAAATGAAAATATTTTTTTCGGAAAAAAAACACTTTTATTTTCAAGGTCCGGTCGAGTTTACTCCCAGGATGTCTTCCAGGTAATAGTCATAAGCCTGTTTTATTTTCGGCTGGCAAGTTGTTTAATTTATTCTAAAACGTGTTTTCTGTCTCTTACCTTTTTTGTGTTTAATATAGAGGCTGTACTTTCTTATAAGGCGTTTGATTTCGTGAGTAGTCCACGGAAAGCTTACCTTTGTACTTTGTCTCTTAGAAGGGATATACTTTTTAGTACCTTCATTCAGGGTGTCTTTAAATTTGGTCCATAGAGCTTCTGTTGTCTGGTTTTTAGCTCTACTGGCCAAGGGCCAGCAGAGCTTATGGGACCTTGAGATTCCGTCGTCCGTCGTCTGTCGTCCGTCCGTTAACTTTTACCTCGTTAAGACGATAGGGCCTTCGTTTTTCATCTGATCTTTAATATATTGTTAATATCAATAAAAGCTCGGACAAGTTCGAAAGCCAGCCATATCAGACCAGTAACAGCGGAGTTATGGCCCTTGATTTAGTTAAAAATGCTATATTGTGCCTCGTTAAGACGATAGGGCCTTCACTTTTCATCCGATATTTACCAAACTTTACCAGATTGCTAATGTTGATAAATGCTCGAACAAGTTCGAAAACCAGCCATATCGGAGCAGTAACAACGGAGTTATGGCCATTGATTTAGTTAAAAATGCTATATTTTGCCTCGTTAAGATGATAGGGCCTTCAGTTTTATTCGGATCTTTACCAAACTTTACCAGATTGTTACGTTCAATGAAAGCTCGGACTAGTTTAAAAACCGACCAGATCGGACCAGTAACAGCGGAGTTATGGCCCTTGATTTAGTTAAAAATGCTATATTTTGCCTCGTTAAGATGATAGGGCCTTCAATTTTATTCGGATCTTTACCAAACTTTACCAGATTGTTACGTTCAATGAAAGCTCGGACTAGTTCGAAAACCGACCAGATCGGACCAGTAACAGCGGAGTTATGGCCCTTGATTTAGTTAAAAATGCTATATTTTGCCTCGTTAAGATGATAGGGCCTTTATTGTTCATCCGATCTTTACCAAACTTTACCAGATTGTTAATATCAATGAAAGCGCGGACAAGTTCGAAAATGTTACTGGTCCAGATCGGACCAGTAACAGCGGATTTCGTTAAAAATGCTATAGTTTGCCTCGTTAAGACGATAGGGCCTTCAGTTTTCTTCCGTTCTTTACTAAACAGATTGTTAATATCAATGAAAGCTCGAACAAGGGCTTTCATTTTCCATCTGATCTTTACCAAACGTTACCAGATTCTTTACTTATGGCCCTTGATTTAGTTAAAAATGCTGTATTTTACCCAAGCTTTTTAAAAAAAATGTAAATTGCAGTCACTCGCTTCATTGATGTTATAAGAGCCATGTTAGCCAGTAGAGCGTCCACAGGCCCTCTTGTGCCTCTTGCCGTGGTTTTCTAGTACCTGTTTTTTTTATTTGGACATAAACACATTGAAACTTACCCCAGTCGGCCTTCCTGAATAGGTGGAATGTTCTGGTGTTAGTTTTGGCTATTTTCGGTTTGGTACTTACATTGCAAGTAATGATGTCATGGTCGCCTACACCTGGTAAGACATTTATATCCTTAACACGGGTGTACTTTGAGGTTAAGAAAAGTGTTTTAATACCTTGTGGGTTTGTTGATAATTTGTACTAAGTTAAAATCATCTAATAGTTCGATGAAGTCATCATAGAGTTTATGGTGACCACAACCTGGTTTAATGTTGGGCGTATGTTCACTGTCCCATGATAATTTGGGGGTAATTAAATTCTTTCTTCTTGTGAACCATTTCAACGGATTTTCTGAGTTCCTCAGCACTACGCGAGTCGGAATCTTTAGGTCGTTAATATGCGCCTAGGTATAGTGGTTTGGATGTGGTTAGTTCTATTGTTACCCAGATGATTTCGCAGTCAGTTTTGAACTGTTTCTGTTCGGTGGCTATGGTGGTGTCTTCCACAAGAAAACCCCCCACCTCCTTTTGATTCCGTTGGTTGGTCGTGTCTGAAGGAGGTATATCCTGTTGATTTTGGGAAATACTCACTGCCTGTGTTATGTGGATTCAGTCATGGTTCCGTTCCTATCACGATATCTGGTTTTGGGGTATCTAGAAGAGTATAGAATTCTGCTTTTTTGTTACTAAGTGATTGACAGTTTATGTTTATTACTTTGTGTTTGAAGACTTGGTTTGAGTTGGAATTTTACCTTTGGTTCTAGCTGTATTATCAGTGGTCGCGGTGTGGTTTCTGATGATAGAACATTGAAGCTGTTTTGAGAAGCCAAAGAAGCAAGTGAGGAATCCGAAGAGTTCGAATAATTTTGCTCATTGCACTTTGAACATTCCAAGGATAATGACAGTCACGTGCTACAGAGTTGTTGTACGACTCCTGACACAGGTTCTGACATTTTATGTGGTACCAATGGCCGCAAGCATCGAAATCAATGGCAGGGTCATTATCAAGTACCTCTAAGCCACAGCATCCACAGGGATCTTCGGGCCAGTGTTTCACTCAACGTCTGATGATAGTGTTATCAAAAGTAGTGATAAGAATAACATGGAGGACGCTTTAGATTTATCTTTAGATATATATTTTTATGGCCAAAAATGCTGCCAAAAAATCTACAGAAAAGTGAAGGTCATGTATCTTCTAAGAAAGAACTTGTCTCACGAATGAATGCTCCATTTAAAAATACTGAGATGCAAACATATTGTATTCATACACTCATTTCAATAATTTAACAATGACAGTGCTTGAAAAATGTCACAAACAGATCAACAGTGTGATGTAAACCAAATATGGCCAAGTATACTGAAAATACGTTTTCTTTTACAAAAAAAAGGAGCATTATTTACTGTCCACCATTATGCTGTACATTATGTACATTATGCTACAAATGTAAGACTGTATGATAAACGTAATAAACAATACGAAGGGAGTGGACCGGTGAGTGGGGCTGGGATGGGGTGGGGTTGGGAATGGGGTCCCAAATTTGTTTTCGAAGTTTCTCCAAGCTTTTATTATTGACATTATGAACACGTTTGATAAAGATCAGATGAAAAGTATGAATGCGCGTAGATGGCGTCCATTTCTCTACAACTCCTCTTTAATCTTGATATTTTGGTAACCCTTGTATTCCACTTGTGAATTTCCACTTCATATACACACTTCTTAAGGCCATTCTCGTGCTTTTTCCCCCCATTTTTTTCACCATTCGTACGGTATGTAGCAGTTCGGGTTACATTATATATATATATATATATATTTAATCTACTCTTGAACCAGTTTTATTCGGCGCCGTTTGTACGTGGTTTGGCAGACTATTCCAAGTATCTACCACATGTACTCTGTTTCCAGAGGAGTGCTTCCCAATCTCTAGCCTACTGTTTACAACTGTTTCCCTTTGCTCTTGTGTAATTTGCTATTTTTTAAGAGTTGTGTGTACCGTTAGTCCAACCGCAACTCGATTACTGCTCCACTGTCTGGTCTCCCTGCAATGCATGTTAAATACACCATGATATTGAAGCTGTCCAACGCAGAACAGCTTGTTATGTAAATCATGACTACGGACAAATTTCAAGCGTCACAGAGAGAAGACTTGACCAACGACATAACTATATTATACGCTCCCTTTGCTACAAGATAATCAGTCGACAAACAAGCTGTCAGAGTAAAGTGACGTTGACAAAACGTTCGTTTTGAGTTTTGCGGTAGGTACTGCATGTATATGTATTTATATATTTTCTGGGTATATATTTTGTATAAATATGCATTTATATGTAGTAAAGTAGAAATTAAGCTTGCTCCAATTAACGAATAACATTATAATTGTGTTTTGCAAAATGTAAGAGACTGTTTTAAAGTTATAAAGAGTGTGATTATAAACTAAGGCAAAATCAAATCTCTTTATATGCATATGACAATACAGGAATTACTAAAACAAAAAACGTTTCAAATAAAATATATTTGATTATATATATTTATATCAGCAAATATCTGGTTCGAGAATCAACTATAGAAAATCAAATGGAAAAACCGTTCTGATCATCCTGTTGGCATTTGTTGGATTAATAACTCTAAGTTGTTAGGTTACCATTACGGTTATGATATCAATCCAGATCAAATTTGGTCAAAAATATTTTAAAATTTAACAATACGCTTAATCTTTCGAAGTCGAGAAAGCTATCTTTTAAAGGTAAATCTACTGTTTTAAACTCGGTAACTATTTGTAAAGTTTTATATTACGCCGCGGCTACCAATATGCCTAGACATAATTTCAACATGTTTCAAAAATCATCCTTTAGATTTATATGGGGTCCTACCTTTGAACCTGTACGTAGAAATACTCTATACCTGTCCCTTAAGGAGGGAGGTCTAAACATACAAAACGTTGATATAAAATGTCAAGCATTATGTCTATCCCATTTACAAAAGCTTATTAGTAATCACAATGCAATGCCAGTTGGACATATTTTGTCAAATACTGGATTGGTCTTAGTTTGAGAAAACATAATGATTCATTTGCAAGTAACCTTATTCGTCATAGCGAGCTTGTTCCCCCTTTTATGAATATTGTGGTTAAAGGTTTATAAGAAAGTCATGCAACATTATCCAGACTTTTCCTTTAACAATGCAAAGACAAGAGATTTTTTATAAGCTATTGCTTGATATCGAGCATACAAATGTAAAGGTGTCTAATATTCATAATATCGCACTTATTTTGCTTACTGCATTTAGACACATTATTTGGACTTGTACAAAACACGAAGATAAAACATTTACGCCATTTGCCTTAGTCCAAACGTTTTTGAACAAAATTAAATACAGAATGTTCGCTCACAAACGAAATAACATTTGATCCTTGTCTTGATATCAAAACGTACTTTACACCAGTTTCTATTGATTGCTAATTAATTTATGGATTGTATCATCATTTGCATCGTGCTGTGTATTTCAGTTTTGGAACCATTATAAGTACCTCATATTCAGTAGCCAGTATCATTCATCTTCACTCATATGTATATGCAATCTTGTATTGGAACCATTTTCACTCATGTAGTTAGATAATCATAATTAGTACAAAAAAGTGACGCATTAATTTCAAATAATTACCCCTATTTCTAAGTTCAAGTTCTCAACAAAATTACTAAAACATTCTGTAAACGGCACTCTTTAAGATATTTTCATTTCGTTTGTTTAAACATAGTTTAAAATTATCAATAATAATATAACTCACTGCTTATATATACATACGTGACTCTTCTCTGCCTTGAACAGTGAACAGTGTTAATTTTCAACAGTGAACAGTGTAAATATTGAACACTGCAAATACTGAACAGTGAATAGTGCAAATATTGAACAGTGAACCGATTTTATGAACAGTGAGTGTAAATAGTGAACAGTGAACAGTGATTAAATGAACCTTCAGGTTATATATACATGTACATTGCACTGTTGAAGTAATACTTTTCAGTAAAGTCATACATTTTCATCTCTTTATTATTTAAGAGTGCCGTTCGAGTGACTATTTACATCACTTGGATTTTATTATAATAATAAAGATTTATGAAAAACAAAGATACCTCACGGATTGACGGAAAAAAAAAGGATACCACGAGGCTTATCGAGTTTGTTGGTGGAGGGACTATAAACCTTAGAACCACACACACACACACACACACACACACACACACATACCAAAGGTTTGTTGTCTGCATGTCACATTGAATCGCATAGCGCGAGAAACTCGGTTTATAATTCCAATAAGAGATCGTTGGTATTTTTCTCTATCTCATTGCCTGGAAACGCTTAATTGCGTCGGGCGGAGGGCAATTTGTTCAGTAGAATTCACAGCATGTTTAATATACCAGAGACGTCACATAGTAGTATTCCGTGCTTGAAAGAAGAAGGATTGAGCTACAAGAGAGAGTTGTAGAACGTACGTTCGAACTACAATCTGACCTAGGGACAGGTCATAACAGGTACAGCTCAGAGTTTGATGCTGATAATTGAACCGTTGTAGGTTGATACAAATTGTTGAAAGTGGTTGAACATAGGTTCGAAACATGATAGTTATCTACATGTAAGTGATAGCTCAGGCTAGTGTCCAGTCCAAACCTGATAGTTATCTACATGTAAGTGATGGCTCAGGCTAGTGTCCAGCCCAACCTAAGCGGCTGGGACATCAATATTAATAGGGTTGAAGCTGTAATACAGGATAGCTCATTGTCGTGTTAAGCTCGACGTCTGATGCTGAAAAACGTAGATTTTAGTGTCAGAGTTTGCAAGATCGTGTTCAAATCCGTTATTTTATTTTATTGCGGATACGGTATATTGTTAGATAGTTGTAGTTTCGAACAGGTAAAGTTCTAACCATTTGTTTAGTTAGAAATCAACGGATGTGGTTTGATAGGAGCTCGTGTTTGGAGCTCATTGTAAATGATTGTGTTTTAGAATCATGTCTGTTCTTGTTATATAGTCTAAGGGTGTAATAACCTCTCTTTATGTGATATATGTCTGATGTTAGGGTGTGTGTGTGAGGTGAGGGCTTATGTTACTTTTCATGAACAGAATCAATATAACCGAGTCTGCTACATTTCTGTCTTGTTTGGGTTTGTTTCTTCTAAGTGATCCCATTTTCAGTATTTATTTTATCAATTTGTAGCACGACGCTGTACGTGTTCGTTAATGATCTGGACCTTTTCAAGGTGAGGACTATAACAATCTATTTGTAATTGCTTTTGTGATGATAACATTTCGTTTTTGTTTTTCTACTATCACTCCAACTATTTTTCTTCTTATATATATGTCATGAGTGTCCGTGTATTGCTCTGATCTGTTAGACAATATGTTTCATTGAGTTCTGTTTTACCTATGTGTTGCCTTTTGCTTCGCGATTAAGACGACCTGCACATTTCGGTATCTGTTTTCAGTTTCGAAGATGTGTGTAACCGAATCTTACACCGAGAGTACTTGCTGCTGGTATCTTGATCAGGTATAAAGCGTCTCTTGTTGGCACAATCACATACATCAGAATCCAACCCTTGTCCTCGTTCCATGTTCACGTGTGGCATAAGCGACAATTTGTTTGTTTGTATGGTGTTTTACGCCATTTTTAACACATGTAAGGTTTTATATGACGGTCGATCTTTTTTGTGGTGGGGGCAGATCACCCACTTTTCCTTTGTAGAACCAGTACTGTACCCCTCCCGTCATCCGCAAGAATGGACACTTCCTCACTTACAAATCAAGCTCCCAGCGGGATTCGAACCCGCAGCGGTGAGAGTCGAGAAGGCATAAGCGACAAGGCTGTAAGATGTAATACGTCAGGAGACCACAGTGCCTAATGGTATCACCAGAAACGCATGGGCGTGGCAGATGGCGTTTATCATGGGTTAAACAATATCAGCTGGGAATGCCTTTACTGTGGGGTCCCAAACTTCTCGACCAACCTCTTCATCATTCCAACGTCAAACTCATGTTCATACTTGAATGGGACCAACCACACGGAATCATCAGATTTCAGTTTTTTTAATCAAATCCATGGCCACATCATTCCCGACAAAGGCCTCACCTTCTAATTTAGACCTACCATATTGGTTCTCAAATGCCAATCCATTAAACTCATTCACGGGACATCTCTGAGACGTGGCTTTACTCCATCATAAGGCTGCGAATTTGTATGGGCAAACGTACTATCTATGATACCCACACACAATGGCGACCACATTTGGCTCAGTGGAAACTTCAACCTAGTTGATATTGACTGGAAAAACTACTTCATCAAAATGTACCCTACTCACGGGACCCATTGTCAACAGCTACTCACAACGGCCAATGATTACTATCAACAGCAGGTAGTTACAGAACAAACAAGGGTCAAAGAGACAAGCTCCAGTTAACCTTGATCTGTTCTTCACAAACAATGAGATACTAGTCAACCAGGTACTTGTAATCCCCGACATATCCGCTAACGCATCAGTAATCATGAAGAAGAGAGCTCATCGCAAGGTATTTCAGTGTCGGAAAGCGGATTACGACAGTCTTTCAGAGGCTTCCTCCAAATGGCACCATCAAACGACGTGAACACGTTATAGTCCATCTTCAAATACAACCTGCAATCATTAATGGCGAAGCAAATCCCTCAGAAGCTTTAACGTGGAAACAAGGCAACACTTGGATTGAGAGGCACGTAAATGCAATACACAGAAAAAGGGACAAACTCTTCAAGAAACAAAGAGCCACTCATTGTGCTTAGGACGTAACATACTACGAACAGATGCGTTCCGAAGTCCAGAAAAATGAGAGACATACTTACTGGAAGTATGTCGAAAACATCATCAATATCGGCGACCACGAGAGTGACCATACCCCAGGGAAGCAGAAGAAATTCTGGACAGACATCCAGTCGCTAAACAGGACAATATCGGAGTTCATTCAAAGTCAAATGTAAGATGCACAAGGCCAACCGCATAAACCAACATAATGGATGTTTTCACTAAGGTAGACACATCAAAATCCCAAACAACTAGGGCGACCTATCTATAAAGCAATGCTAGAAATTCAAGTTACCAAAGAGAACGTCTTTACACTGCCGCTATTATCTATAAATCATTCGATTGTTGTACAGTATCCGACGACTGGAGCCTAGAAAATGACACAGTCATCTTCAAGGAAGGAGTACCCGACGACTGGAGCCTAGAAAATGTCACAGTCATCTTCAAGGAAGGAGTACCCGACGACTGGAGACTAGAAAATGTCACAGCCATCTTCAAGAATGGAGACTCAATTCACAGCCAGCAACTACTTTCCAGTGTCGTCAACACGCATCTGCTGCAAGCTACACGAGCATAGTATAGTGAGCAATGTCCTCAAAAACATAGAGAAACGTCTCGTAAACCAATACAGATTTCGAGCCAAAAGAAGCTGGGAAACACAACTCCTCACATTACGAACTTACAGAGGGCTTGGTCAAGGAAATATGTATTTCATAATCCTTGATTTCTTAAGATCTTTGATCGCGTGATCATCTAAGGCTGCTTGAAACGATTCACCACTACGGTATCTGTCACACGGCTGGATCAAATCCTTCTTATCCGACAGAAATAAACAGGTCATATTAGATGGAGCTTCATCCGAAAAGGCACCAGTGTAAAACAGGGTTCTCAAATGTTCTGTCCTGGGACCTTTTCCCTTCCTGATTTCATAAATGACTTGCCAGATTATGAAACGGCAAAAACTGGACTATTCGCTGATGATTCATCATCTACAGGGTGATAAGCACAATCCAAGACCGTCTTAAATTTGCAAAAAGATTCGACCAAGATGTATGTTCACTTAACAAGTGCAGTGTAGTACGCATTACTAACACGAACACGAACGAACACCAGTTATCTACGACTATACCCTTGTATATATAGGCGACAACTTGAATCTGTAAGCCACGTCAAAGTATCTTTGATTGTGATTCTCAAGCATCTACTAAAACAGTCCATAAATAGGATCGTGAACAAGGCCATATACTGGGATACATGCAAAGGAACCTGTGCGTGCAATTAAATGCTTGTGATTAACTAATGTTTTAAATGAAATTGGTCACAGAACTAATAAGAATGTTTACTTATTGGTTAAGCATGCTATATTAAGCAAAGTATAGTATTTATTTAATTTTCATTTTAGTAATGGCCATTGATTTCTATATTTGAACACTGTTAACTGTTAAATGGTCTGTTATATAATTGATCCTTCTCTGCATAATTTGTTATTAGATCTGCGTGTAAATACCCCTTCTCAATACGTATACAAATGTCCTTGAGTCGATATGATAATTTGATATGTTTCCATGGTGTTTTACGTAATTTTTAACACATGCACTGACATATGTGACGCTATATTGGTTTTGTGGTAGAGCCAGACCACCCCATTTTTCTTGGCTAGAACCAGTAGTGTTCGCCTCCGGACATCGATACATACGAATCGACACTTTCACTTGGCAAGTCGAACTCCCAGTGGGATCCGATTAGAGGCGAGAAAGAAAACATATGCATATGGAAAAAAAATCTACTTGACATAAACTGTTGTGTTGCACAAAATAAGATTCTAATTGAGCATAAGTAAATAGTTCTTACATGTTTTCGAAATTGCACTTCAATGCTGACTTAGTAAATTTCTTGCTGTTTTCCTTATACGATGGTTTCACTCTAGGAAATTAATTCGTTTTTATTTGGAACATCATTTTAAAAAATAGACATAGTTACTGAATTGATAATTGGAAATTTTAGTGCATCTGCTCTTTTTAACTTTTACGAAACGATCAACATTTTATGGCCGAGCCTATTAGAGGAAAGATTAGCAGAGTATTGTAGAGTAAAAAAGGTGAAAACTCATCTGGTGGTATCCTTTCTAACCCGCATGAACAAACGAAGTTAAACCTCAACTACTGCTATTTTGTTATACATATGTATATAGATATACGTTTAATTCTATTGTACACTATTTACCCGAAACAATATTATGATCGTCAGAGTTATCACCCATGCACTAAACATCCGGAACCTAACCAGCCAAATAGGTGGAAAATTACACTACAAAACCGTTCATCAAAACTCTGTTCAGGTGTTCAGGTTATATACTAACGTATATGTGCCGATTGAAAGTATAGGTTTATTCTAGTTGCTAAGATAGATGAACCCTCCTCTATTTATCATCTCTCAATGCTGCTTTAGAACAAAAACGGAACATGTAGTTTTTAACAGAGCCTACGTCACCAGACCTGCTATGCATGTGAAGCTGCATTAGACAAAAATACCTGCAACTGGATACTCTGTCAATAATTAAGTCAGTAGCGTAGCTACTTATTAGGCCAAAAGGCCCGGGCCTGCACATAATATTTACATGCATGGTTGAAAAATGTGACAATGAAATACGTGTACGAATTTGTTGAGTTTTGAAGCGTGATTTTGCTTAAATTTATATCTAAATATATGCCAAAACGTACCAGAGACGTCCTACGTTTTCAAACTTTTCTCGGGAAGCATGCCCGGACCCCACTAGAAATAGTCGGCCTGCACATCAAAAAAGGTCTAGCTACGCCCCTGAATGTGGAAGGTGACTGCATCAGGCTTGTGTAATAACAATTGATTTGATGTCATTGACTGAGAGTGAAACTGCAGACTTAGAATGCGACTACTATTAGGGGGCACAGCATGTTTTAGTTGTTAGTGTTAAAGTTGTAATGAAACGTTATTCAATTATTATTTAAGGTTTTATTGTCATCTTTTAAAGGTGTTTAATTATACTATGCCATATATGTTCAAGTATGTTAACGAAATAACTTATAAAATATAAATGTAAATATCGTTGTATAGGCAGTTATTTCCCCCATTGACACCACTGTAAAAATATCACATATTAATGATTTGCTGCAACTTCAACTCAAATATGGATAATGCAACAGTGTAATTCTCATATAGAAAACTAATTTTCCACTTGAAAAATCACCAGAAAAGATGGGGTCACAAGACATGTAAGAAAGTTCTTGTTTGTTTACTAAACAGTTCAAGGGTACAACTGTTTTCATTGATAGTCGCTCACAAATGGTATGCATAGATTCAATAAATAGTAGTTTTACAATTTCGGAAATGTTCATCAGTGATCCTGTAAAAACCTATTAATACGTTTCAACAGCGCCTGTACATACACAACAAAATCGAATAGAAATGGGCAGTTTTCCCCTACTTATAATGCCCATTTCCATCAAAATAGAAGGAATCACTTTTTAGCTCGACTATTCGAAGAATAAGAGAGCTTATGTACTCGCCCCGGCGTCGGCGTCCCACATCAAGGTTTGTGTGTAAGCTGTGTTTACACGTCTATGTCTCTTACAATTCGTATCCTAGCACAACCAAATTTGGCCATGAGCTTCCGTATAGGGCTACTTAAGTAATTTTGGTTCTGCAACCCCTGGGCTTCCATGGAACCCACATTTTGATAGCCCTTAAAATGTGTCTCATTTCACAACAAATGTGCGTGTATGCTGTGTTTACAGGTCTTATATTTCTTACTTTTCTTTTCCTAGCTCCACTTTTGGCAACTGGTTTCCTTAAAGTGTGTTGTAAAGGGTTGTATAAGTGATTTTGTCTTCTACAAATTTTGGGCTCCCATGCAACCGAAATTGCGATGGCCCATAAAATGTGCAATAAAGGCAGATCAAGGTTTGCGTGTAAGCTGTTGTATATATCTATATCTCTTAAAATGTTTTTCTTATGTCCCCCAAATTTTGGTTTGGGATTTCTTACAGCACTATTCATCTTATTCATACTTCACGCATATTGGGGCATGTCCTAACCCTAACCCTAACCCAAGAGCTCCCTCCTCGGCCCGTCCCTCCCTCCCTCTTTTTTTTATTTTATTTTTTTATTTTTTACATATAGCTATGTTGCGCACCACCAAATCCCCTCCTCACCACCCCACCTCGAAACCCGTTTTTTTTACATGTTTCATTTTATTCATACTTCACCCATATTAGGACATATTAGGACACGGGCTCCCTCCTCCCCCACCCCACTCCCCGAAAACCTGATATGTCTTTTTTAAACATATTCTTTTGGTCAATTCTTACACATATAGTATAGCTATGTTGCGCACTCTCCCCCATTGGGGCATGCGATCCCTCCTCTCCCTCCGCCCCCACCCCACATATATTATAGCTATGTTGCGCACTCTCCCCCATTGGGGCATGCGGTCCGTCCTCTCCCTCCGCTCCCCCTCCCCCACCCCACTACCCGAAAACCTGTTTTTTTGTTTGTTTTCTTTTTATATATTTCTGTCTTTTTTGGTCAGTTCTTACACATATTTTTTATTTTTCATATTTTATTTTATTCATACTTCACCCATATTGGGGCATTGGCTCCCTCCTCCCCACCCCCACCCCCAACCCGATAAAAAAATTCACACCTGCCAGAAATCTTACTATAATTTGTATGAGATTCTAACAATAATTTTATATTCTATTATTCGGCCGACGTTTCTATACCCGCTCCCGACCCCACATTGTTTTAGCCTTGTTTTCTGATGGTATACACTGGCTATATAATTTATTGTTGATTATAGGAACTACACTTCGGAGGGTTACATATAATTGGCGGTGGTAAACCTGTAATGCACTTTATTCTCTGCCCAATGATTTGTTTGTTTGTTTGTATGATGTTTTACGTCATTTTCAACACATGCAAGGTTATATATGACGGTCGATTTTTTTGTGGTGGAGGCTAACCACCCACATTTCCTGGGTAGAACCAGTAGTGTACACCTCCCGCTATCCGTAAGAATCGCTACTTCCTCACTTACAAGTCGAGCTCCCGGTGGGATTCGAACCCGCAGCGGTGAAAGACGAAGGTTTACAACGCAACGTCGTTAATCCTTCGGCCACGGAGACGCTGCCCAATGAATCTTTAGTCAATGTTAAAAGTAATTGTTTGGGAATCATAGAATCGTAGTTAGCTGATTCTTGTGTTTGTTTTTAAAAAACTCTCACGGTGTCCACAAATACACTACAAAGTGATCACAAATACCAGACTGGTTCACAAACTTCCTACTTCTGTCGGTAACATCTCTAGATACAACCTACGAAATGCAATGCACATCTAAACTATTAATGCCCATGCAAACTATCACTACGACTCTTTTCTCCCCTCTGTCATTCGTGAATGGAATAACTTACTCGAAGACTCACGTCAGGCCGAAACAATGTTTTCTTTAAAAAAAACTCACTTTATCGTGATAGTAACAACATTCCATTAAACTACTACTTCGAACAATGAAACCTCCAAATACTGCACGCCAGACTGCGTTTAAAATGCAGTTCCCTCAACAACGACCTGTTTTCAAAAAAAATGGTCGATTCGCCATTGTGTACCTGTGGGCTCGTAGAAAACGCTGAACATTTTTTTAACTGCAATAAGTACACCGATATAAGACATGTATTGCTAAATTCAATTTCCCGTCTACCAAACATTACGCTGAAAACACTTCTCTTTGGGGACGAAAATGTATCCTACGACACAAACGTTCTTATCTTCAGGGCGGTACATAATTATATAAAAAACTCAAAACCATTTATCTAGTAGTTCGGTTCGTTCGTTCGTTCTGTTATTGTATTCACAAACCGGCAGCACCCACTTCCATGTGTCAATCCCCCCACCCGCCCACCCCCATTTCAAGCAACGATATAAAATGACAACTGAATTGTGTTCTCTTTCAGTCGATTTAACATTTTAAGCCGTTATCTTTTTTTCTTTCGTTTTGTATGCCTTATTACTCTACTACCTTATGTTTCTTTCACTAAACTGAACAAGCTATTCTGGAATATGTATAAACTATTTTTGTTAGCACTACTCATTGCTCAAACACACTTCCAGAATTTATATTACAAACATATCAAATTACTGCTGCTAAACATGCCATCAATTGTGTACAATTATCATCATGCCTAGAAGAAGAACATCATAAGTATTTTACTTTCGTTCTAATCCCTGTTCTTCTATTGTGTGCAAATATTATGTTGTAAGAACGTGTGAAATAAAATATGTTTAAACCAAACTGCCTCCACGACATGTATGTAATTGTTTATATATATATGTAGTCTTTACGTGGCTATTTACCCATCAACTGTCCACAAACTATGGAAAGAAATTTAATTTTCGATCATATTTGGTATATCAAACTATGCCTATATGAAACAACTGTGCAAAAAACAAATGGCTTAAGTGTCCCAAAATACCCGACACCGCTCTCTAGTCTCTAAGCTGTGTCCCGCTTCCCCCATGTGTGGCGGTGTCACGCAGGACTGCATGACATGTGGCAGTTTTTCGCGGTCACAGCAATTACTTATTGTGTAGTTAATAAGAATTTTGACATTTTCAATGCAAGAGCTTTCAATTAGGTACATTTGTCTTTGTGAACTGCTGTACCCAGGGTTCATAAAGTACATACATATGTTTAATTAACTACACATTTTATCTTCTATATTAGGTATATTTGTCTTTGTGAACTGCTGTACACAGGGTTCATAAAGTACATGAATATGTTTTATATTTTATTTAGTTGAAGCCGTGGCCAATATATTCCAATAAACATAAACTGTAAACATTGCCTTGTATTGTGCTATACCCATCTTTAATAATGGAATTTGTGCGTTGAAGGACAAATTACTGTTATTCAAGTGGAATATAAAATAAATTTAGTGTATAAATTCTGCCGGTGCATTTTATACATAGACACCGGCAACTTTAATTATCAAATTCCTTTTTGTCTACACAGTTGGATTGAAGAAAGGTTCAGTAATTCATTTGGTACAAAACATTTATTTTATCTGCATTCGCAACATAAACCCACCCACCCTCTCCTGTTATTGAAAACAGTGTTTTCGGTTTTTTATGTTTTTATTTTCAGAGCATGGGATTTCATCGGTTTCAGTCGGGTTCTTCTGTCGCGGCTTCAACAGAGTTTACAGCAGTCCACGTTCGGGATCTCCACACGATGGCGGCAGTTTTTCGCGGTCACAGCAATTACTTATTGTGTAGTTAATAAGAATTTTGACATTTTCAATGCAAGAGCTTTCAATTAGGTACATTTGTCTTTGTGAATCCACTATTTCACTGGAATGTATAATAAATATCCCTATTGTGACATTAACTGGCTGCATTCGACATTGACATCTACTATTCAAGAACTGTGTATCCTTCAATACATGTAGTATACTTTCTTTGTTTAAATATACATATGTGTATATACATATGCACGTGGTGTAAATGTTAGTTGTTATAATAAATATACATTGAACATATCTATTTTATAAATAGTCTAAACAACGTTAATAGTGGAGCTCCTTCGTGCAAAATATTGAATGAATTGTGTACTTTGGGTTGAAAACTTGGCACAGTGATAGATGACATCATATCAAACATTTTTAGCTATAGGGCCAAGCAAAAAAACAACCAGTATGGCCGCCAAATTTAAAATAGCCGCCAAAATATCCTGAAAATTCACCTACTGACTTTAGAGATATATAATAACAATAAAAATCAATAAATCTTGGCAATTTTACTGTACATATCTTCATTATAATAGTAAAATGCAATAGGTTTACCACTGATGCTCAAAATGTAAGTTTAATAATAAAACAAATGAAAGTAATGTGATAAAAATTATAATTTTCCAAGATAAAACCATATTTTTACGTTCATCCAATGGTTTGTAATGCTATATGTGGTATTTTCAAATGAATAAAGACGTCCCAAATACATGCTGATGTAGTTGTCACTTATATTTTTCGCTCTGTTCATTTAATTAGTGAAATCCAATCGATTACCAATATATAATATATATATAATATATAATTCGTAAGTATTACAACTGTGTAAATATTACGGTTATCTTCTTTAAACACCATTGTTTTACTTTCAGTTTGACTGATAAATAACATTGTTTTATTTTCAGTTTGTATATATATTATATATTTCTTTTGAATGGTTTTACGTCATTTTTTTTAACACTTTAGGCGATCTATTTGTGGCGGAGGCAGATCACGCCCATTTTTCTGGGTAGAACCTGTACTGTATAACTCCCACAATCCGTAAGAATCAACACTTTCTTACAAATAATACTCTAAAGCCAATAATCTAAATGATATTTATTTATGCATGCGCTTTATAGGAAGAATCCTGATTAAGACTACTGTTATTTAAGTCATATTTGTACACACTAGTCATTGATTTAGGTAAACATTCCTGACATAAAACAGAAAGGTTTCAAAATACAACATACACTCTTGGTGAGATTTTGTAATTAATTTTTGAATGAACAGTACAGTGTAAATCCTTTTCAGAGCGAAGATTACACGGATACAGCTGAATCCCTCCACTCAACCCATCCCTTTTACACACAACTTTAAAGGGACACACTGCAATCTTTAAACATGAGGTAACCCGTTAGCTTTTCTACAGAACTTGCATATTTGCAATCATTAATATTAATTATTAGAATAGTTAAAAGATAACTGTTTTTTACATATTACTAACTGACGAATAAATAGCACCAATACTTTATTTAAATATACTATATAAGCGAAACAACAATCTGGTAGATATCACGTCATTGTTATCTTTGTGACAAGATCAAGCAAAGTCGGTGGCAATGATACGCCATTCTATGAATGTTGTACAAGACTGTACCCAGGACAAACTGTCCGGCACAGCAGTCATGTGTCACGAACACAATATGCACATCAAGTCACTGCAAACAGCCTGTACAATTTGATAACAAAGGTATATGAGGCCTACAATAGTTCTATGGATGGCCAGTGTTTAAGCTTTGAGGAAAAGAAAAGGAAAGAGAAGTAAAACAAAACTCAGTTCCAGTACTGGTCTATTACTTTGTAATCCGAATTGCTAGTACTTGCATTTGTTAGATCCTTAAGAGAAGGATATTTCAAGCTGTATATCGACATGCTGACCAGACTTATACCTTGTATTGTTTTGCATTAGCTCATATTGATTATGCCAGATGGTACCCAGTTCATCGGCGGGACATGATTTTTTGTCAGAAAAGTACCCAGCTGTAGTCACAGAATTTAATTAAGACAAGTATGTGGTTCGCAAAACTCAGAGAGCATTTTAACCAACTGCAATTAACCATGCCCATGAGCAAAACAACAACTGTTTCAAAGGTGATGGGACAGCCACCAGAGCTTAACTAAAATACAACCCAGTTGCTTCTTTGGATAAAATAAAGAGATCTGTTGTAACTCAAGACTATGATTATGGTGGACTTAGAATGATCATTATTAAACTGTTCATATGTTTTCTGAAATAACCTGCATTAGAAGACTTTTGAATGGGAAAAAAAAAATGTATGGAAATACATAAACATATGTACCCACACACCACCGATATGCTACTTTTCGGTAACGACTATATAAAAAATAACTTGCAAGAAATATGCAATCCCTTGTAGAAGGATGTTTACACAAGTCTTAACACAAGGACTATCACAATCTGACTTCTATGGTGATGTAATTTATAAACTTCGTAAGATTCTAGGTAATGATCACTTTCATACTATCTTTGTTAAACTTGTTAAAAAGTTTATCAAAAGAGGTTATGACCCTATCATTTTGCAACGTAATGCATGCTTGTGGGTGGACCCTTTTACAGTTCGCCACTATGCTTTCCTCTTTAATTGTACAATGACCGGACAGGCTGTGGACCCTATGATGACGCCTACCTAAAGCCCATTGGGACGGTGGCGTTTGATGTTTGTCCATGATCTTTCTTGTCGTGCCCTTAATGGTTTATTCTCTTACTGCTCTGGCTTCTGCAAAGTCATTGAGTACCTTCATTGTGGCTTTCTAGGCTATTGTTTTTTTGTATTATATTTACACAAGCATATTTGTGTTTTACTTATATTGCCTATTGATGCTGCCTTGTTGGTTAGAGATTAGATCATGGCGGGGATTTCTTTATTTACACTGTCCTGTTTTAATGGGATGACAGTAGGGTAAGTGTGAGGTTTGGTGCACCCTAGAACCGGTTTAAACCCCCAGTGGCCTACTTTGCCACTGACCGTTCCAAGGCGGTAGCCCTAATGTCAACCCTTTTTGTGTTTGTGATGTCGTTTGCATTAATTTATTATTGCTTTTGCCTTCTTGTTTGTCTGTTTGCGTGTTTGTTCCTGTGTTTTGTGGTTTACTGTCCTCCTTGAATGCTACTTTCCCTGTCCGATCTTTTTATATTTCTTAACATCCTACTAGGTGTTAAAAACCTATTGTCATGGAAAGAGTTCTTAACACAACCGTTATGGTACAATAATAACATTAAGATCGGAAGATCAAGTGTTTTTGTTTTTATAAAAGATGGTATGATAAAGTTGTTTTATTTATAACAATGGTAATCTTCTCTCTTTTACCCTATTTATCGAAAAGTTTGCTGTACATTCACATTTTTTTAAGAACATGAAAGTATGACTGCAGCAATATGGGGCTACCTTCAGAAACAAAATATTGCACATCTTGCTATCAATTTAGAAAATCCAATTTGCCCATCAATAGCGTCCCTAATAACAAGCGCATAGAAAGGCTGTCGTCCCATTTATGATATACTTATTAAATCAGATGTACATCCAACATATATAGCCAAATTTGGGGCAATATGGTATAACTATAGACAGAGATAGGAATGACTTATTCAAAATACCTTTCAAATGTACAAAAAAATACTAGATTATAATGGTTTCAGGAAAAAATAAACCACAGAATTGCTGCTACAAACATCCTTCTGACAAAAATGAAGATACAAAATGATATCTCCTGTAGCTTTTTTCACAGAGTCTCCAGAAGCCATTACACATTAATTTTGGGAATGTAAATATACCAAAACATTTTGGGATATTTTTAAGATTACCGGCAATGACAATAATACAATAATCCAACCGGAATGGACTACAAAAGAAATAATAGTTGGGACAATGTTCTAAATAAACTAATTTTGCCTGCAAATACTTCATATATAAATGCAATGTTAGATGAAAGATTACCATTGTTCGGAAAGTTCAAACCACAATTAAATACATATATCAAACTGAAAAAATAAACGCAATTAAAAGTTTTGCATTTGATACATTTGAAAAACCTTGGTTGACTTATAAATCCCTACTTAATTATCAGTTTTGTCTTAAATTCTAAGAGTTACACTGTGCAACACATCTGTCTTGTTCCTTCTTCTTCTTATTTTTCATTTTGTCTTTCTTTTTTGACAAAAGAATAAATTAAAAGGAAAACCCCAAGAAATGTGTAATTATATCTGTTAAATTATGTTTCTCGCTGCCGCTGTTCCCACTGATTAATGAAGAGTCACACCTCCATAGAAATATCTTGTCTTTTCTTTATATAATAACATTTTTGTTTCACACAGTCAACTGTAGGAAAACGCAGCAGAGATGGTATGTGGATCTTGTATAATCAAAGCACTGAAAGTGCTGATGAATGTGCTGATGGACGGTGCAACTCCGAAAGTATTGATTAAAAAAACGGGTTTGCGTACTCAGTTGGTGAACATTTGTGCAATATATTATTGAACTCGGATGAGGCATTACCAAAGCTATGGGACCGGACGGAAGGACAGACGGACAACGGCAATGCTACATCCCTTCTCCTAATTGGCGGGGGATAAAAAGTGAAGTTATTTAGAAATGTTTAAATTTTATCAGTGTCAAAGGGGAATAAATGTCAGTGAAAGTTGGTCACAACATACGTATACATGAGATCTCGATTCCTTTCGAACATCACTCGGATTCAATCATGCATGACAGCGTTATCGCCCCTTGGATGTCTGAAAAATAGAATTTCTGCATCGGTGGCGATATGGCTAACACAAAACAAACTTCATTGAATTAGGATAACTATATAAAAAAAAAATAAAAAAATAATAAATACATGTAGTCTGATGTAACGGTTGTCAGAGTTTCTATGTATTGTTCTAAATTCCTTAAATATAAATGCTTTTTAAACTCGATATTGATGATGATAATAAAACGTGATAAAATACCATTGATAGAACGCAATAATTATAACTATTCCACTGTAATATATGTATTCATTCTCTAAATGAAGTATGCTTGTTTGTACTCTTCTCTGAAATAGTGTATATTGTATTCCGCCTTGTTTAGGCAATAAACATGTAAATGTTATGCCAAATAACATATTGAAATCAATTGAATTGAATTGATGAAACTAATTGTATGATGTTGGATAAAGAGATGTCTGTGGTACATATTTATATAATATTATCTACTCGCGAATTAATGAACGGCCTTTGGTAGTTACCACGATGTATTATGATAAAAGGTTACAATTTAATATCATGTTAATCGAATTACTTACTCTTCAAATGTACGTACTATTCTATTTATTGTCCAATTACATCTGATATATATCTATTTCGTGTATGCATGCTAATTGTTCTAATATATCAGATAAATAAATTAATAAACATTATCGTTTGTATTTATCCATCCTTCTTACACCGATATTCTCTATTAGATTCGGTACTAAACTATACATTGCTACTTTCGATTTCTACCCAGAGTCTACCAACCGTTCATTTCCATATCTCGTTCCTCATTTGACTCTGTCAACGTCAAAGGAAGTAGGGCGAACGGTTAGGTCACGTGATTATTCAAAAAAGTTGTGACGATGTTTATAATAAATCCTTTTGCGTGATCTGCAGAGATAAAATATAGACCTATATTAAATAATTTCAATTTTCTTTTCTATGAGTTAATTTTGTATAGTAATTTTCTGCTATCGAGCTTCGGTTTAAAATGTTTACATATGCGTGTCGATTTACGTATTAGTTTTGTAGTAAAATAGTCCCGATTAAATCTAAATTGTTTCGTGACATTATTTCAAATCTTGCAACATCTAATCTGCAGATATTCTGAAATTTATCTTTACACAAGAAATGAATAAGTTTCAGGCAAACATATTCCAATTTAACAGGTTTTACCAAAATCTTGTAATTTAGTAGTTAGCAGAGATATATGTGAGTGCTAGGAACGATAACTCTGCGTGGAGATTGACTGTGGAGATTGACTACGCACCCGCTGTTTTCGTTATATTTCGGAATGTACGGTACGGTACGGCTGTAACTCACAACCCCGTGTAGACGCTTGTTTACGTTATAATTCATGCACATTAATTTGTACAGGATCAAATGCCTTAAAATACAGCGTATTACTTAACTTAAGTTAAAATCACGTAATGTTTACCAACGCTTACATATTTATCAATATGTTGTCAATCTGGTGCTCTTTGGTTTTTAGTAGAAATTTGCGCCAAAATTCCCACTACTTAGGACGGTTGCCTTCCAAAACTTAGGACGGTTGCCTGATGGACCGTTCAAAAAGGGGAATAACTTTGTCAAAATAGGTTGCATAGTTATGCAACTTGTGCGTGACATGTTATCTATTTATAACATAAACATTTACGACGTTTCATTGAATTCTGTCAAGTAGGTTCCGAGAGATGAGCTTACCGAAAAAAAAAGGGTAAGCAACGCCGACGCCAAAGCATTCATCGACGCCGGGGCGAGTAGAAAAGCTCGTCATTTCTTCAAAAAGTCGAGCTTAAAACGGGCGAAATACACTGTTGGACAAGGGGGAAAACACGCGCGCGTGTGCGTGGAATTTAAAGGTTGATCCACTCTCCGTCACATACTCAAGGAAGAATGTGGCGAAGAGACAAACTACCTAAGAACTAAACACAACACACGCAGGCATTCACTCAATTACGAACGCGTATCTATTTCTTGCATACTATTGTTTCTCATCATAAGTGCTGTATTTATTAGAAACGCATATACATAGAGACAAATGTTGTTGACATGTCATTTGCAACACATCACATACTGGCGAACATTGAAATTTGTTATACAGATAGCCTCAGTATTCAACTTTGGAAAATGTCGTAACACGAGACAGATAATTATAGACTTTATGGTAGTAACAAGAGCTGGGTAATCAGCATCGATTTATAAACTAAATAAGGAAACTAGGTGGGAGGCTTGCTATTATAAGGTCGAAAAAAAAATCTTTAAGCTAAGGTTGTTTTTAAAATCAGAAAACAGTCTCACGTCGTCGTGAATGCATTAGTAACGGATAATGTACAGCTGAACTTGCGCCGCTGAAAATCAACTGGAATAATCAGCGGGAAGAATCAGTGGTAGAACGCTGGAACATGGCAATTAGTCAAACAATGGGAGTATACAGTGTAGAAGCTTTGTTATTATTACTGCAGTACTAATTCAACAATGATATAATTCGATTAGTATGTATATGACAATAGCAAAACCGATATGTCGTCTGCGTAATACTGGGATTGCAGCTATTCTGATTGTATAATTAATGAAGTTATCTTAATTATTAACTTAATTATTAACACTGCCTCGTATAGCGCTGGTCGTACACTATAGACGGCGTCGTAGGTTCAGTGTTGACGGACAAATAACATGAGGTTTTTAAAGTCAAGTTCTGTAAAATGTTTATACGGTTGCATGTTTATTGGACTACAAGTCGTATTTATCATTTTTATGATGTTTTGGAGTCAGTGTACAACAGGTAAGAGTTATATATATATGTATGTTTTTTTAAAAGTCATTTATTGCACTCCCGAGACGTCTGAACATTTAAATATTTGCAACCTAAACGGAATGATTAATAATTGGCAGAACCAACTGTGTGTCCAAGAAATATTAATATTATAAATTGTTGGGACCAGTTATACCATGATATGTTTGCATACATATTCCTATACACATAATTATATTGCTTTGGGACAAAAACTCATGCTTACATTATATGCAGACTGTAAAGGTACACAAGTTGAATTCATTTGCAATTTGGCAGATTCTTTGGATTTGAACAAAACATATTCTCAAAAAATTCTGCGTTTTCAATACATATTATGTGTACGCATAACATCGACTGCTCTTTATTATTAATTTGCTCATTTGATTTAGTTTGTGGCACAGCGCGGTACCGTCATTGCCCTTGTGTGCTATGTGGTTACTTAATTTGCTCATTTGATTTAGTTTGTGGCACAGCGCGGTACTGTCATTGCCCTTGTGTGCTATGTGGTAACATAATTGGCTCATTTGGTTTAGTTTGTGGCACAGCGCGGTACCGTCATTGCCCTTGTGTGCTATGTGGTTACCTAATTTGCTCATTTGATTTCGTTTGTGACACAGCGCGGTACCGTCATTGCCCTTGTGTGCTATGTGGTTACTTAATTTGCTCATTTGAATTAGTGTGTGGCACAGCGCGGTACCGTCATTGCCCTTGTGTGCTATGTGGTAACATAATTGGCTCATTTGGTTTAGTTTGTGGCACAGCGCGGTACCGTCATTGCACTTGTGTGCTATGTGGTAACATAATTGGCTCATTTGGTTTAGTTTGTGGCACAGCGCGGTACTGTCATTGCCCTTGTGTGCTATGTGGTAACATAATTGGCTCATTTGGTTTAGTTTGTGGCACAGCGCGGTACCGTCATTGCCCTTGTGTGCTATGTGGTAACATAATTGGCTCATTTGGTTTAGTTTGTGGCACAGCGCGGTACCGTCATTGCCCTTGTGTGCTATGTGGTAACATAATTGGCTCATTTTATTTAGTGTGTGGCACAGAGCGGTACCGTCATTGCCCTTGTGTGCTATGTGGTAACATAATTGGCTCATTTGGTTTAGTTTGTGGCACAGCGCGGTACCGTCATTGCCCTTGTGTGCTATGTGGTAACATAGTTGGCTCATTTGGTTTAGTTTGTGGCACAGCGCGGTACCGTCATTGCCCTTGTGTGCTATGTGGTAACATAATTGGCTCATTTGATTTAGTGTGTGGCACAGAGCGGTACCGTCATTGCCCTTGTGTGCTATGTGGTAACATAATTGGCTCATTTGGTTTAGTTTGTGGCTCAGCGCGGTACCGTCATTGCCCTTGTGTGCTATGTGGTTACCTAATTTGCTCATTTGATTTCGTTTGTGACACAGCGCGGTACCGTCATTGACCTTGTGTGCTATGTGGTAACCTAATTGGCTCATTTGGTTTAGTTTGTGGCACAGCGCTGTACCGTCATTGCCCTTGTGTGCTATGTGGTAACATAATTGGCTCATTTGATTTAGTGTGTGGCACAGAGCGGTACCGTCATTGCCCTTGTGTGCTATGTGGTAACATAATTGGCTCATTTGGTTTAGTTTGTGGCACAGCGCGGTACTGTCATTGCCCTTGTGTGCTATGTGGTAGAATAATTGGCTCATTTGATTTAGTGTGTGGCACAGAGCGGTACCGTCATTGCCCTTGTGTGCTATGTGGTAACATAATTGGCTCATTTGGTTTAGTTTGTGGCACAGCGCGGTACCGTCATTGCCCTTGTGTGCTATGTGGTAACATAATTGGCTCATTTGGTTTAGTTTGTGGCACAGCGCGGTACCGTCATTGCCCTTGTGTGCTATGTGGTAACTTTATTGGCTCATTTGGTTTAGTTTGTGGCACAGCGCGGTACCGTCATTGCCCTTGTGTGCTATGTGGTAACATAATTGGCTCATTTGATTTAGTGTGTGGCACAGAGCGGTACCGTCATTGCCCTTGTGTGCTATGTGGTAACATAATTGGCTCATTTGGTTTAGTTTGTGGCACAGCGCGGTACCGTCATTGCCCTTGTGTGCTATGTGGTAACATAATTGGCTCATTTGGTTTAGTTTGTGGCACAGCGCAGTACCGTCATTGCCCTTGTGTGCTATGTGGTAACATAATTGGCTCATTTGGTTTAGTTTGTGGCACAGCGCGGTACCGTCATTGCCCTTGTGTGCTATGTGGTAACATAATTGGCTCATTTGATTTAGTGTGTGGCACAGAACGGTACCGTCATTGCCCTTGTGTGCTATGTGGTAACATAATTGGCTCATTTGGTTTAGTTTGTGGCACAGCGCGGTACCGGCATTGCCCTTGTGTGCTATGTGGTTACCTAATTTGCTCATTTGGTTTAGTTTGTGGCACAGCGCGGTGCCGTCATTGCCCTTGTGTGCTATGTGGTTACCTAATTTGCTCATTTGGTTTCGTTTGTGGCACAGCGCGGTGCCGTCATTGCCCTTGTGTGTTATGTGGTAACCTAATTGGCTCATTTGGTTTAGTTTGTGGCACAGCGCGGTACCGTCATTGCCCTTGTGTGCTATGTGGTAACATAATTGGCTCATTTGATTTAGTGTGTGGCACAGAGCGGTACCGTCATTGCCCTTGTGTGCTATGTGGTAACATAATTGGCTCATTTGGTTTAGTTTGTGGCACAGCGCGGTACCGTCATTGCCCTTGTGTGCTATGTGGTAACATAATTGGCTCATTTGGTTTAGTGTGTGGCACAGAGCGGTACCGTCATTGCCCTTGTGTGCTATGTGGTAACATAATTGGCTCATTTGGTTTAGTTTGTGGCACAGCGCGGTACCGTCATTGCCCTTGTGTGCTATGTGATAACATAATTGGCTCATTTGGTTTAGTTTGTGGCACAGCGCGGTACCGTCATTGCCCTTGTGTGCTATGTGGTAACATAATTGGCTCATTTGGTTTAGTTTGTGGCACAGCGCGGTACCGTCATTGCCCTTGTGTGCTATGTGGTAACATAATTGGCTCATTTGGTTTAGTTTGTGGTACAGCGCGGTACCGTCATTGCCCTTGTGTGCTATGTGGTAACATAATTGGCTCATTTGGTTTAGTTTGTGGCACAGCGCGGTACCGTCATTGCCCTTGTGTGCTATGTGGTAACATAATTGGCTCATTTGGTTTAGTTTGTGGCACAGCGCGGTACCGGCATTGCCCTTGTGTGCTATGTGGTTACCTAATTTGCTCATTTGGTTTAGTTTGTGGCACAGCGCGGTACCGTCATTGCCCTTGTGTGCTATGTGGTTACCTAATTTGCTCATTTGATTTCGTTTGTGGCACAGCGCGGTGCCGTCATTGCCCTTGTGTGTTATGTGGTAACCTAATTGGCTCATTTGGTTTAGTTTGTGGCACAGCGCGGTACCGTCATTGCCCTTGTGTGCTATGTGGTAACATAATTGGCTCATTTGATTTAGTGTGTGGCACAGAGCGGTACCGTCATTGCCCTTGTGTGCTATGTGGTAACATAATTGGCTCATTTGGTTTAGTTTGTGGCACAGCGCGGTACCGTCATTGCCCTTGTGTGCTATGTGGTAACATAATTGGCTCATTTGATTTAGTGTGTGGCACAGAGCGGTACCGTCATTGCCCTTGTGTGCTATGTGGTGACATAATTGGCTCATTTGGTTTAGTTTGTGGCACAGCGCGGTACCGTCATTGCCCTTGTGTGCTATGTGATAACATAATTGGCTCATTTGGTTTAGTTTGTGGCACAGCGCGGTACCGTCATTGCCCTTGTGTGCTATGTGGTAACATAATTGGCTCATTTGGTTTAGTTTGTGGCACAGCGCGGTACCGTCATTGCCCTTGTGTGCTATGTGGTAACATAATTGGCTCATTTGGTTTAGTTTGTGGCACAGCGCGGTACCGTCATTGCCCTTGTGTGCTATGTGGTAACATAATTGGCTCATTTGGTTTAGTTTGTGGTACAGCGCGGTACCGTCATTGCCCTTGTGTGCTATGTGGTAACATAATTGGCTCATTTGGTTTAGTTTGTGGCACAGCGCGGTACCGTCATTGCCCTTGTGTGCTATGTGGTAACATAATTGGCTCATTTGATTTAGTGTGTGGCACAGAGCGGTACCGTCATTGCCCTTGTGTGCTATGTGGTAACATAATTGGCTCGTTTGGTTTAGTTTGTGGCACAGCGCAGTATCGTCATTGCCCTTGTGTGCTATGTGGTAACATAATTGGCTCGTTTGGTTTAGTTTGTAGCACAGCGCGGTACCGTAATTGCCCTTGTGTGCTATGTGGTAACATAATTGGCTCATTTGATTTAGTGTGTGGCACAGAGCGGTACCGTCATTGCCCTTGTGTGCTATGTGGTAACATAATTGGCTCATTTGGTTTAGTTTGTGGCACAGCGCGGTGCCGTCATTGCCCTTGAGTGCTATGTGGTAACATAATTGGCTCATTTGGTTTAGTTTGTGGCACAGCGCGGTGCCGTCATTGCCCTTTTGTGTTATGTGGTAACATAATTGGCTCATTTGGTTTAGTTTGTGGCACAGCGCGGTACCGTCATTGCCCTTGTGTGCTATGTGGTTACCTAATTTGCTCATTTGATTTCGTTTGTGACACAGCGCGGTACCGTCATTGCCCTTTTGTGCTATGTGGTTACCTAATTTGCTCATTTGGTTTAGTTTGTGGCACAGCGCGGTACCGTCATTGCCCTTGTGTGCTATGTGGTTACCTAATTTGCTCATTTGATTTCGTTTGTGGCACAGCGCGGTGCCGTCATTGCCCTTGTGTGTTATGTGGTAACATAATTGGCTCATTTGGTTTAGTTTGTGGCACAGCGCGGTACCGTCATTGCCCTTGTGTGCTATGTGGTTACCTAATTTGCTCATTTGATTTCGTTTGTGACACAGCGCGGTATCTTCATTGACCTTGTGTGTTATGTGGTAACATAATTGGCTCATTTGGTTTAGTTTTTGGCACAGCGCGGTACCGTCATTGCCCTTGTGTGCTATGTGGTTACCTAATTTTCTCATTTGATTTCGTTTGTGACACAGCGCGGTACCGTCATTGACCTTGTGTGTTATGTGGTAACATAATTGGCTCATTTGGTTTAGTTTGTGGCACAGCGCGGTACCGTCATTGCCCTTGTGTGCTATGTGGTTACCTTATTTGCTCATTTGATTTCGTTTGTGACACAGCGCGGTACCGTCATTGCCCTTGTGTGCTATGTGGTTACTTAATTTGCTCATTTGATTAAGTTTGTGGCACAGCGCGGTACTGTCATTGCCCTTGTGTGCTATGTGGTTACTTAATTTGCTCATTTGATTAAGTTTGTGGCACAGCGCGGTACCGTCATTGCCCTTGTGTGCTATGTGGTAACATAATTGGCTCATTTGGTTTAATTTGTGCCACAGCGCGGTACCGTCATTGACCTTGTGTGCTATGTGGTTACCTAATTTGCTCATTTGATTTCGTTTGTGACACAGCGCGGTACCGTCATTGCCCTTGTGTGCTATGTGGTTACTTAATTTGCTCATTTGAATTAGTGTGTGGCACAGCGCGGTACCGTCATTGCCCTTGTCTGCTATGTGGTTACCTAATTAGCTCATTTGATTTAGTGTGTGGCACATAGTGGTACCGCCATTGCCCTTGTGTGCTATGTGGTAACATAATTTGCTCATTTGATTTAGTTTGTGGCACAGCGCGGTACCGTCATTGCCCCTGTGTGCTATTTGGTGACCTAATTTGCTCATTTAATTTAGTGTGTGGCACAGCGCGGTACCGTCATTGCCCTTGTGTGTTACGTGGTAACCTAATTTGCTCATTTGATTTAGTGTGTGGAACAGCGCGGTACCGTCATTGCCATTGTGTGTTTCCGTCACTGCCCTTGTGTACTATGTGGTTACTTAATTTGCTCATTTGATTAAGTTTGTGACACAGCGCGGTACCGTCATTGCCCTTTTGTGCTATGTGGTTACCTAATTTGCACATTTGATTTAGTTTGTGCCACAGCGCGGTACCGTCATTACCCTTGTGTGCTATGTGGTTACCTAACTTACTCATTTGATTAAGTGTGAGGCATAGCGCGGTACCGTCATTGCCCTTGTGTGCTATGTGGTTACTTAATTTGCTCATTTGATTTAGTTTGTGGCACAGCGCGGTTCCGTCATTGCCCTTGTGTGTTATGTGGTTACCTAATTTGCTCATTTTATTTAGTTTGTGACACAGCGCGGTACCGTCATTGCCCTTGTGTGCTATGTGCTCATTTGATTAAGTTTGTGACACAGCGCGGTACCGTCATTGCCCTTGTGTGCTATGTGGTTACCAAATTTTCTCAATTGATTTAGTTTGTGACACAGCGCGGTACCGTCATTGCCCTTGTGTGCTATGGTGCTATTTAATTTCCTCATTTTATTAAGTGTGTGGCACAGCGCGGTACCGTCATTGCCCGTGTGTGCTATGTGGTTACCTAATTTGCTCATTTGATTAAGTGTGTGGCACAGCGCGGTACCGTCATTGCCCTTGTGTGTTATGTGGTTACCTAATTTGCTCATTTGATTAAGTGTGTGGCACATCGCGGTACCGTCATTGCCCTTGTGTGCTGTGTGGTTACCTAATTTGCTCATTTGATTAAGTGTGTGGCACATCGCGGTACCGTCATTGCCCTTGTGTGCTGTGTGGTTACCTAATTTGCTCATTTGATTAAGTGTGTGGCACATCGCGGTACCGTCATTGCCCTTGTGTGCTGTGTGGTTACCTAATTTGCTCATTTGATTTAGTTTGTGGCACAGCGCGGTACCGTCATTGCCCTTGTGTGCTGTGTGGTTACCTAATTTGCTCATGTGATTTAGTTTGTGGCACAGCGCGGTACCGTCATTGCCCTTGTGTGCTGTGTGGTTACCTAATTTGCTCATGTGATTTAGTTTGTGGCACAGCGCGGTACCGTCATTGCCCTTGTGTGCTGTGTGGTTACCTAATTTGCTCATTTGATTTAGTTTGTGGCACAGCGCGGTACCGTCATTGCCCTTTTGTGCTGTGTGGTTACCTAATTTGCTCATTTGATTTAGTTTGTGGCACAGCGCGGTACCGTCATTGCCCTTGTGTGCTGTGTGGTTACCTAATTTGCTCATTTGATTTAGTTTGTGGCACAGCGCGGTACCGTCATTGCCCTTGTGTGCTGTGTGGTTACCTAATTTGCTCATTTGATTTAGTTTGTGGCACAGCGCGGTACCGTCATTGCCCTTGTGTGCTATGTGGTTACCTAATTTGCTAATTTGATTTAGTTTGTGGCACATCGCGGTATTGTCATTGCACTGGTGTGCTATGTGGTTACCTAATTTGCTAATTTGATTTAGTTTGTGGCACAGCGCGGTACTGTCATTGCCCTTGTGTGCTGTGTGGTTACCTAATTTGCTAATTTGATTTAGTTTGTGGCACAGCGCGGTACCGTCATTGCCCTTGTGTGCTGTGTGGTTACCTAATTTGCTAATTTGATTTAGTTTGTGGCACAGCGCGGTACTGTCATTGCCCTTGTGTGCTGTGTGGTTACCTAATTTGCTAATTTGATTTAGTTTGTGTCACAGCGCGGTACCGTCATTGCCCTTGTGAGCTCTGCGGTTACTTAATTTACTCATTTGTTAAGTTTGTGGCACAGCGCGGTACCGTCATTGCCTTTGTGTGCTATGCGGTTACTTAATTTGCTCATTTGATTTAGTTTGAGGCACAGTGCGGTACCGTCATTGCCCTTGTGTGCTATGTGGTTACTTAATTTGCTCATTTGATTAAGTTTGTGGCACAGCGCGGTACCGTCGTTGCCCTTGTGTGCTATGTGGTTACCTAATTTGCTCATTTGATTTAGTTTGTGGTACTTAATTTGCTCATTTGATTAAGTTTGTGGTGCCGTCATTGCCCTTGTGTGCTATGTGGTTACATAATTTGCTCATTTGATTTAGTTTATATTTGTAGCACAGCGCGGTACCGTCATTGTCCTTGTGTGCAATGTGGTTACCTAATTTGCTCATTTGATTTAGTTTGTGGCACAGCGCGGTACCTTCCTTCATTGCCTTGTGTACTATGGTGTTACTTAATTTGCTCATTTGATTTAGTGTGTGGAACATCGCGGTATTGTCATTGCACTGGTGTGCTATGTGGTAACCTAATTTGCTAATTTGATTTAGTTTGTGACACAGCGCGGTACCGTCATTGCACTGGTGTGCTATGTGGTTACTTAATTTGCTAATTTGATTTAGTTTGTGGCACAGCGCGGTACCGTCATTGCCCTTGTGTGCTATGTGGTTACCTAATTTGCTAATTTGATTTAGTTTGTGGCACAGCGCGGTGCCGTCATTGCCCTTGTGTGCTATGTGGTTACCTAATTTGCTAATTTGATTTAGTTTGTGGCACAGCGCGGTACTGTCATTGCCCACTTGCTAATTTCAATATTACTTCTTATTATACTATTTAAAGATCGCTCACATGTCAAATTATCAGAACCAATCAGATTGCAGATCGTGGCATTTGTTATATACTACTTAATACCGCAACAAACCAACTGCGCCTATAGAGCGTCGTCTATTATGTGTCTACTGAACCGAAGGTTTAGGGTTCGAGCCTTATATAAAGCCTTATATAAGGCAAATATGTTTAAACCATACAATGTTAAGATATTTCAAAAAACATTAAACGAAACTACTACGGAACAAATCTGATTGCTTCCGACAATTTGGCATTTGAATACTCTGTTTAATAATGCTAGCCAAAATTGTATCTCTTAAAACATAAGAGTGTGTTGGCTGTTTTGTGTTTTGTTTTTGCAACTGGTTTCTTTTAGACATAAACTTAACGAGTATGCTAATAGAACTGGCAGTTAAAGATAAATAAGAAAAGACAACTGTAGTAATTGATACGTTTTGATTGGTCTGCACAGAACGAGGACGGTTGAACAAATTTAACAAAAAAGTAAATGCCATTACTCATTACATGTATTTGTTCGTGTATATACAGATACCTATTGAAGATGTAATGTACCACCCCACACCCCCAGATCATGTGATGTTAATAACCATACATGTATTTAACGACATATCACGATATATAATCCTATGCTGACATAGTCTATGTTGATATATTACAATATTTCTAGCCAGGTCTCGTTAAGTGGACAAAAACTGCGTCACACATTCTTATCTGGACAAGATATCGCATGTGACAGTGCTTTTTGTCCGCACGGCGCTTTTTGCCTGTTTTTTTTTTGTCCGCACAAAATTTGAAAAAGTGACGCTTTTTATCCGCGCAGCATACCCGATTTGAAATGACACGCAAATAACAGAGACAATCAAAATGAATCCGAAACATACATTACATCTAAATCTGCACCTTTGTCATAGCAATAGTTTTGTTTTATAATGAAAAAAAGTTCATGTTGTGTCTTTCACCAGATACTCGGGCAGATGTAATTAAAGCCTTTAATGACACCTTTCGGTATCTGGATGACATATTAAACATTAACAACCCTTTATTTTCTATACTGTTTAATACTATCTATAATAAAGAACTTAAACTCAATAAAGCTAATATTTCTGATACTGTCACTTCTAATGGAGAACTACTTAGCCAAATAGATTATGACAAGAGAGATAATTTTAATTTTGATGTTTTTAATTATCACCACTTAGATGGGGATGTTCCCCGAGCAACTTATTATGTGGTATATGCTCCTCAACGTATTCGTTTTTTTAGAGCTTGTCGTCGAGTTGAGGACTAATATTCGTAATATTTGTATAATTAAAAAGCTACCGCATCAGGGCTACCGTTACCATAAACTTCGAAAACCCTTTGCAACGTTTTCTTATCGTAACCCTGATCTACTTTAAAAAATTAAAGTCAAAAGGACTCTTCTTTGACAAGGACTATCACAACATGACTTCTTTGGTGACGTGATTTACAAAAGTCGTACGATCCATGGTCATAATCAGTTTCATACAATCTTGATTCAACTTGTTAATCAAAAGAAGTTATTATCATTTTGCAATGCACGGCATGTTTAGTGGTTGACCCATTTACTGTTCTTTCCTTGTTGATTGTGTAATGACGGAATAGACTGTGGACCCTATGGTGATGTATACCTAAATCCTGAAAGGGCGGTAGCGTTTGATGTTGTCTTAAATCTCTATTGTCTACCCTTAATGTTTTCTTTTTTGTTGCTCTGGTGTCTGGCAAGTCACTGAGTACTTGCAGTGTGGCTTTCTAGGCTTTTGTTTTAAATACATATATACATGATCATCTATGTGTTATACTTATATTGCCCATTAACGCATCATTGTTTGTTAGAGAATATAGCCTGGCGGGAATTTATTTACACTGTCCCGTTTTTTTGGGATGAAATAGCGTAACAGTGAGGTTTGGTGACTCTAGAACATGGTTTAAACCCCTCATCGGCATGTTTGCCACCGACCGTTCCAAGGCGGAAACCCTATTGTCAACCCGTTTGTGTTGTGATGTCACATGCCTTGCTTTTTATTAACATTCCAATTGTTTGTTTTAATGCATGTTTTTGTTGACTATGTTCTGTGAAAGCTAATTTACTGTTCGACTTTTATACCAACGAAATCGTCCTGTATAATTGCCATTATCTGTGTTTAAATAAATGTGTAAATGGTCTAGTCTGGCTGGTTTTCGAACTTATCCGAGATTTCATTGATATTAACAATCTGGTAGAGTTTGATAAAGTTCAGATGAAAAATGAATGCTCTATCGTGTTAACGAGCAAAATGTACTATTTTAACTAAATCAAGGGTCATAACCCTGGTGTTACTGGTCCGAATTGGCTGGTTTTAAACTCTTCCGAGCTTTAATTGATATCAACAAGCTGGTAAAGTTTGAAAGCGATCAGATGAGAAACGAACGCCCTATTGTCTTAACGAGGCAAAATATAGCATACTTAACTAATTCAAGGGCCATAACTCTGCTACTCTTGTCTGATCTGGCTGTTTTTTTAAACTTGTCCGAGCTTTCATCGATATTAACAATCTGGTACAGTTTGGTAAAGATCAGATGAAAAATGAAGGCACTATCGTCTTAATGAGTCAAAATATAGCATTTTTAACTAGATCAAGGACCATAACCCGGCTGGTTTTCGAATTTGTCTGATCTGTTAAAGTTTGGTAAAGATTGGATGAAAAATGAAGACACTATCGTCTTAACGAGGTTAAAGTTAACGGACGGACGGACGACGACGGACAACTCGCCATCCAATAAGCTCTGCTGGCCTTTGGAAATGTATTGCATCAGCAACTGGAATATCATCCTCTGAACAGCAGCGCCAATCTGCCGCAGTGCAAGTATGTGGAAGTATCCATAATCTATAATTATTTTTTTCAATTAAGTATAAATACATTTACTAATATAGACATAAAGAACAGTATATTAAGGACTATTGGTCAGCCATCTTTGAAAAAAAATACCAAAATGGATGCCCACTCTCCTCCACCCCTTTTTTTTATACATATTTCTGTGTTGTTTTAGTCAATTATTACACATATATGTTGCCCCCACTCCCCGCCCTCCCCACCCACCCACCTCAACCTCCCACCAGTTGAAATGTGTTTTTTTTTTTTTTACATATTTCTTTGTTGTTTTAGTCAATTCTTACATAGATGTTGCCCCCCCCCCCCCTCCCCCCCCCTTCCCCCCTCCCGCCTCTCACCCCCACACACTCGAAACTAGAATTTTATTTTTTTTACATATTTCTTTGTTTTTTGGTCAATTCTTACACATATGTTTCTCCCTCCCACCCTACTGCTTCTCTCCCCGCCTCTCCCCGCCTCTCCCCGCCTCACCCCTCCCCCTCCCCACCCCAAACACACACACTCGAAACTCTTTTTTTCTTCTTTTTGCTACATATTTCTGTGTTGTTTTGGTTAATTCTTACACATACCTGTGTTGCCTCCCTCCCCACACACCCCCAACCTCCACCCCACCCACCCCCACGCTCGAAACAAATATTTTTATTTAATGTTTATTGTTTTTTTTAACATATATCTGTGTTGTTCTGGTAATTTCTTACACATAGCTTCTTACACATATATGTTGCCCCCCCCTCCCCCCCGCCCCCCCCCCCCCCCCCCCCCTCCAACTATAGTCATTTGCCGGACTATGTAATTAATACATACACTATACATACACAGGGCAATCATGGTTATTTCCCTTCGACGAAAGCTTACATTTGTTTGTATGGCGTTTAACGTAATTTTCACCAAAAGTAAGGTTATATAAATATGACGGTCAATGTTTTATTGTGGTGGAGACAGATCACCCACTTTTCCTGGGAAGTAGATACAGCAGACTGCTTAGAAAATACAAACGAAAAGAAACTTCATTTGAAAAGACCCTTATTCTAATTATGTTCAATACGATTAGTGTAAGTTTGCCATTTCTCTTTAAATCTGTTCTGAAAGGTATTACGTTTTCTTTGTTGTATTGGTAGAGTGGAGTTTTTATACATTATTAAACACGGTGATCTTCCATCTATTCTAAACGCTTGCAAAATGTCTTGGCTACCAGAATAAGATGATTTAAAGTATCACCAAGTACAATATCTCAAAATATAAGTGTACTTATGTTTAATGTTAAATTATTAAGATGGTGGCATCTCTCTTTACACCAGTCGCAAACTCTATTCCAAAGAGATTGCACATTTCTACAGTGCCAATATAAATTAATTTATGATTCTGTGTCCGCAATACAAAAAGAACACGTCATTATGTCGCAAGATGACCCTAGTGGTTGGGACTAACTCAGGAAAGAATCAATGACGTTGAATGCATTTGCATAAGTTTAATGCAACTTTTAAAATAGGTTACATATATATACAATTATCAAGAAAAACAAGCGAATACACAGATGAAATATGAAAAAGACTGTTCTCATGAACTTTTAAGACGTTCGTAGTATTGTCAAAAATACTGAATGTGTCGACTGACTATATATGACACTAAAGTGTTGTTGCAGTTACAACAATGTTGATGATCACAAACGTTACACAGAATGATGCGCGATTCCAATGATGGGTGCACGCGATGATTAAGATCACGCGATATCTATGATGACGCGATGAATAACCTCCACCGAGATTATGGGTTTAGTTCCTCCACTGAGGACTGATGACGGGCCAACCACGTGTCCCGGGGTTTGTTGCTACTATAACAAGAGCATCAAGAATTGCAGGGCAATCCATAGTCCCCCACCGGCCCAGTCACATATTTTTCAGACATTTTCTATGATGGAGGTCAAAGATCAAGGTCAAGGTCACAATATTTGGTACGCGACACACCGCTATCCCAAGTTTGGTGTCTCTAAGAGTTATAGTATTGAAATTATGGTCCGCACAAGCATTGTCGATGACAGAGTCACAGGTCAAGGTCACAATGACCTTATTTTGGTACGCAACACCGCTATCCCAAGATGTACTCACATACCAAGTTTGGTATCTCTAAGTGTCATAGTATTAAAAATACGATCCGGACAAGAATTTTCTATGACAGAGGTCACAGGTCAAGGTCACAATGACCTTATTTTGGTACGCGACACATCGCTATCCCAAGATGTATTCACATATCAAGTTTGGTATCTCTAAGTGAACTAGTATTGAAAATACGGTCTGGACAAGCATTTTCTACGACAGAGGTCACAGGTCAAGGTCATGGTGACCTTATTTTGGTATGCGACACACCGCTATCGTAAGATGTATCCATATCCCAAGTTTGGTATCTCTAAGTGCTATAGTATTTAAAATACGGTCCGGACAAGCATTTTCTATGACAGAGGTCACAGGTCAAGGTCATAGCGACCTTATTTTGGTACGCGACACACTACTATCCCAAGATGTATCCACATACCAAGTTTGGTATCTCTAAGTGTTATAGTATTGAAAATACGGTCCCGACAAGCATTTTCTATGACAGAGGTCACAGGTCAAGGTCACAATGACCTTATTTTTGTACGCGACACATCGCTATACCAAGATGTATTCACATACCAAGTTTGGTTTCTCTAAGTGTTACAGTATTGAAAATACAATCCGGACAAGCATTTTTTATGACAGAGGTCATAGGTCAAGGTCACAATGACCTTATTTTGGTACGCACACACCGCTTTCCAAGATGTATTCACACACCAAGTTTGGTGTTATAAGTGTTATAGTACTGAAAAAAGGTCCGGACAAACATTTTCTATGACAGAGGTCACAGGTCAAGGTCAAGGTCATAGTGACTTTTTTGGTACGCGACACACCACTATCCCAAGATGTAAGTTTGGTAACTCAAAGTCTTATAGAATTGAAAATATGGTCCGGACAAGCGTTTTCGGAACATTTTCTACTGTGACCTTATTTTGGTACGCGACACACCGCTGTCCCAAGATGTATTCAAATATCAAGTTTGGTATCTCTAAGTGTTATAGTACTGAAAATACGGTCCGGACAAGCATTTTCTATGACAGAGGTCACAGGTCAAGGTCACAGTGGCATGTTTTTGGTACTCGACACACCGCTATCGCAAGAAGTATCCACATACCAAGTTTGAACACACAAAGAACCATAATTAATACATACACTATACATACACAGGGCAATCATGTTTATTTCCCTTTGACGAAAGCTTACAGATTCTCACAATTTGTATGGTGTTTAACGTAATTTTCACCACAAGTAAGGTTATATAATTATGACGGTCATTTTTGGTTTATATGGTAGAGGCAGAGCAAGCATTTTCTGTGACAGAGGTGACCTTATTTTGGTACCTCTATCGCAAGATGTATCCATATCCCAAGTTTGGTATCTCTAAGTATTATAGTATTTAAAATACGGTCCGGACAAGCATTTTCTATGACAGAGGTCACAGGTCAAGGTCATAGTGACCTTATTTTGGTACGCGACAACCGCTAGCCAAAGATGTATCCACATACCAAGTTTGGTATCTCAAAGTCTTATAGTATTAAAAATATGGCCCGTACAAGTATTTCGGAAGGACGGACGGACGGACGGACGGACGGACGGACGGACAGGGTGCAAACCTATAGTCCCCCCCACACAGGACCGGTGGGGGACTAATAACCTGACCATGTTGTCCAGGTACGGGGACCGTCTCCATCGCTCGTAACGTTATGCGTTGATTCCCGTTGAATCACCTAGAGGGCCTACACACCCTAAAGGCTTAGCTCCACTCCGAGAAGCTTAGGCTGTAACAATACATACTTTTAAATGTCGGTTCATTAACACAACACTCTTATACAATTATCAGTACACAAACAAATCATTATCTAGTAAATATGTGTGAGCCACGCTCTAATTATGATGTGTAGCAATGTAACGTATTCTACAACATCGACATATACACAAGTATAGCACCTTACCGTTAACCACCGTTCCTAATATGCATCGTTATCAATTTAATATAGAGTTATACACATATGCTTATATACATGCATGTCCTATCAATGTTAACTAATGCACCTATTATACAACGTTATCAAATTAATATCGTTCAATAAATGATCGATTACAATAATCGTATCTAATAAAGTTAACTTCTGAATCATATGCTTGTATCAAGTTACTGTTTGAGAAACATAAAAGCTAACCGGATGTAGTAACATCACCAAACAAGATGGCGACGCCCACTGAATACAAATGTACGGTAAAATTTCATAAAATAAATACTGACCACATATTGCCTGTGAATTTCGCCGTTTCCAACTTCTGACCAAACAAAGCAACTTTCAATCTATCCAGGCCATGACTGGAGAACAACGCATTTTATAACCAACGTTCCGCCCAAAACATTATAATTTCCCACGTTAATTCCATGATACACGTGGCTAAATGCGCAGTATTAAAATTCTACACAAAAGGACCCCTACACAGTTTTGCCCTTTAGAGAGATAGATTGTATAATACCTATACCAGTATACTTTTACATGCATTAACGCACACATAAACTTACTGAACGGCCCTGCCGTACGCCCTCTAGCGCGCTATAATATTGCACGCTTTTCCGTGATACATGAGTATATTATGCGAATGGTGAATTTGTTTCAACTGAACAATGGATTAGCATGTGACTGACAGATGTCGCCAAGTGCTTACAAGAGCTATGTACGACCAATACGCTCTACTCGATATTAGTTTGTGACACATTATCGATAGTATTCAGATAAGTGCTGTGTCTTTTATTATGTTAAAAGGTAGTGAACATATATTTATCCATTCCTTTTGTGTTTTTTTCCTCTAAACTTTCTTGATTCCATTTACTATTGCTTCCGGTTCATTTGTTTTTCTATTCTGAGTTTTGTAAATATTGTTGCACCCATCCTCATCGTTCTTAATTAGATACAAGACTAAATTTTGAATGGGGCCAATATTTTACATTTATCTTTTGTAGTTTCTAATCTTCTGACTGTTGATTTTGAGTTCGAAAAGTATCCATATGAAAATATAGGAGGAAATCCTTTACACTTGAATTCAAAATCAAAGACCAGTAAGAATTCAAAATCAAAGACCAGTAATTCCGCCAAAATCATTTAACCGGAATGGACAATATGGACTACTAGACATGATACTGATCCTTTCAACTATATTAGTAAGTTTCAAGAATATTGGGTGAAAATTGAGGAGTTCAGCGGAAACGCTTTGCACTTTAAAACAAGTCAACAATTTATGATTCCGCCAAAATTCAACCGTAAACGCTCTATCAGCCTGTCTACAAAACACGATATTGATACTTCATACACAGTTCCATGAAAATAGGATGACAAATGTAGGAGGAGTTGAGCGGAAGGTATTTATACCCTCTTTCACGTTTCATGAAAATCGGATAAACATTGTAGAAGGAGTTAAGGATGTTGGCTGGGCAGCTTTTGAACTTCAAGTCTAAGAATTTATGTTTTAAATCATTGTTTTATTTGACAACAGAATTGTTCCATTTTTTTGCATTCTAGTAGAGATGGATATAATGTAGGATTTAAGACGGTAACATATCAAATTTCATGGATATAAATACGCGGTCTATGCACATTTTTAGCAAACATGTTTTTTCCCCATATTTTTTCCGTCATTTGTGATCATATTTTTCTGTCAACAAAACGGGTTATAGGTAGCTCTGAGTAGAATTTATCCTTTTGCTATAGAAAAAATAAGATTTTTGTTTTAATTTTCATTAGTGGAATATATATATATAAGTTCATACTGGGCTAATTTTCTTTTCTTTCTCCATGTCAAAATTGTGTGTGCAGTATTTTACAGTAAAAATATCAAAATAACTCCAAAATGTGTGTAATTTAAAGAATTTTTAATAAAAAATCATTAGAAGCCTAACGACCTGTATATTTTTCGATTCTTACGGATGGCTGGAAGTGTACGGTACTGGTTCTACTCAGGAGAAGCGGGTGGTCTGCCTCCACCACAAATAATCGACCGTCATATATAACCTTAGATATTTTGCAAATGACGTAAAACACCATACAAAAAACAAATTATGTTTTTACTTGTTTTGAAAGAAATGTCATAGGACATTGTCATATATAAGTTTTAAAAAATGTTGAGCATTAGAACATACTTTTTTAAATCTTGAACTATAGTTTTAGTAAAAGACAAGAAATGTCACTTTTAAATGACCTTTGACCTCTAAGTGTGACCATGACCTTGGAGCCACGGATCTGGATTTACGTCGTATTGTTGTAGTGAGAACTTTTTCCAAGTTATTTGAAAATCTGTCCATGAATGTCAGAGTTATTAACCGGACACGAACGCACTTTATTTTGACCTTTGACCTCTAAATGTGACCTTGACCTTGGAGCCACGGACATGGATTTTATGCGTGACACGTCGTCTTGTTGTGGTGAGCAATTGTGCCAAGTTATTTGAAAATCCATCTATTATTGTCAGAGTTATTAGCCGGACACGATTGTACGGACGAACGAACGAACGGACTGACGGACGGACTGACGGACGGTGCGACAAAAATATGTGCCTTCTTCAAAAACGTCTTTTGATAATTTTGTATCTAAATGTTACCAAATAAGCTATAAATAGCAATGAATTTTTTTTCTCAGCACTACGTCCTTTCCCAGCTAACCTTTTTGAGCGAAAAGGAATGTGTGACGAACGGACGAACAAATTTATTTACATAACATATTCACTTACAGAATACACAAATCCAGTTTTTCGTTAACATCCAATTTTTGAATTAAGTCCCAATAAAATTATCCCAATGTTCCTTTAGTTCACATTAGCAAGTGTCTCTTTAATCCGAAACAGTAAGTGTCTAATTAATCCAAAGCAGTAAGTGTCTCTTTAATCCAAAACAGCAAGTGTATTTTTAATCCAAAACCGCAAATGTCCTTTTAATCTAAATTAATTTTCAATATTTCCAGTTTAGTCCAAATATCTAACTTCACTGTTACTATGAATGATGCGCACACATATATTTTGTATAAGCACCCAAATTTAAATTAACTTTAATAAAGAATACTGAAATTGATCTCAACTGCTGGGCTGTTCCCAGAGCTTGTCTGTTTATATACAGTCCAAAGTGAATCACAAATGAATTTGCATAATATAGTCTGATGAAAACTGACCACATTATCATAAATGAATTTGCATAAATAATTTGCATACCAGAAAAACATGTTTACATCCATACTATTTTTAACTTTCTTCAAGGCAATTCAATAATAAACATGCAACAATGCATGTACACTGTTAGATATAGGTAACACATGTTTAAATATATTATTGATGTATAATAATATAATATATAGTTAGTAATATGTAAAACAGTTTGCTTTTATTATTCTAATAATTAATATTACTCCGCGAGTTTTACACAAATCAAGACTGCTGTGTGTCCCTTTAACACAATTATTAGAACTACCACCCTCGACATTGAACACTTTGGAGCAAGATAAGGTCAAGTGATACTTGAATATAATTATATAGTGTATACGTGAAGGGCACACTACTTCTAAAGCGGTTTTATGCGAAAATAAACACTATAGGTTAGAAAATGGTTTCACCATTGCTCGTAAATGTCACATTGAATGATATATTAACAGCTTCCTGATTAGGGTCGATTTTGTGTATATTTATCATAAATTCATAAATATTTAGTCTCAATTGCTATTGACAAAAGCGTATCGACACGATATAGTTATATATATGTATTCCAAATTAAACCGTTAACATTTGAAGGCTTCTACCAATGCTTTTAAAACGCTTAAACCTTTAAAGACTAAACTATGAATGGCATTTATTTAAGGGGAAATTAATTTAAACTGATTTTTTTACATCGAGTGTAACGAAAGCTCTCTGAACTTATTAGAATCATTCTCGATGTCTTCCTATGTAGAACCGGTACTAAACAAATGCAGATATAGTACCTTGCTCAGGAACACAACGCATATGGCAATGGCGGACTTTTCGATCATGGGTCCAACGCCCTACCACTACACCACAGCGCTCCAAAAGGGAAATTATTCTCTTGATTTGCCCAATTAACTTTGTTACATGGGTAAACAATTACAAGTTGTATTACGTTTTGTAATAAAACAGCAAAATAGCAGAGATGTTAGTCCGTTTATTTTCTCTATTCTCTTTATACCAATAAGCTGTCAGCGATGACATTAACATAATACTTATGTTATTAGACTTACTACATTAACTATGCATAAAGCAATATCAACACATACACGGTGCATTTTAAAACGCAGCATTTTTGATTATCGATTATTTTCAGTCCGCTGTTTTTTATGTTCAAATCAAGATTGTATTTTATGTTAGTAAACAAGTTCAACAGGGTATTATCACGTCTGTACACTGGGTGACAATCTATACAACAGGGCATTATCACGTCTGCACACTGGGTGACAATCTATATAACAGGGCATTATCACATCTGTACACTGGGTACCCTTGTGTGACTTGGGAAAGCGATAATAACAACTGAAGGATGGGGAATTTCCAAAATGTCTGACTTTTCTTCGTGTTTATTTTCAGACATTACAGAGTTTGTTTACACCAATGCCAGTGTGGGAAAAGGCAACACGGTCCAGGTACGCACTTGGTTTAATATACCAATAGACCAACGCTTTATAATTCTGTCTCAAGTCGTAATAAAAACAATAATAATAAAAAAATAAAAAATAAATAAATAAAAATAAAATAAATCAATAAATAATAAATAAATAAATAAGTAAATAAATAAATAATAAAATAAAATATTAGTATACTATTATAACAAGAAGGGCCACTAAGCAAAGCATTCAACACATTATAAACTAAAGATAACCATATTTAAACGGTTTCATACTTCACTATCATTCTTTTCTTAGACTACACTGACCTTTTAAAATGAATTCATTTCAGCTACAAAAGAGTTCAGTCGGGGACAACACATACGTACCATACAAGGAACAAGCTTTCACTGGACGGCTGCACCACGTGAATACCCTGTCCAGTACTGATTCAGATAAGCACGCAATTATCAACGGAGATGAAAGCGATGAGGCTTTTGAAGAATACAGACAACAAGAAGCAATTGTCACAGCAAGACTTGCTTCTGTCAGAATGAAATGTGAAAAATACGCAAAATATAATTATTGGAAGTTTTTAGAGTTGTCTGGTCAGGTATGGACGTATCCTACCAGGAATATCAATTATTGTATAACACCCAAAGTTGGATGTACTTTCTGGAAGCGTGCAATGCGATTCTTAAGCAAGGATTATCCTAGTAACCTACAAGTGAAGCGTCCATCTAATATTGATAGGATGTATGTCCACTATGGGGATATATATAATATACAACCGGTGGACATCATGAATCCACTTACGCGGATTTCTCTCTCAACTGGGAACACGTTTATGTTTACCCGGGATCCGTATTCCAGACTATGGTCCGCCTACATTGATAAATTCCTGTTACCTGACTTTTGGAGAACAGACGCTCTCCAAGTAGTTAATTTGGTAAGACCAAACGCTACGATAAACGAACAAAGTTGCGCCAATGACGTTTCATTCATGGAGTTTTTAGTTTATGTCGCATCTACCGCGAAAGCCACTATGAACGAGCATTGGGAACCAGTGCACCGGATATGTAGTCCGTGTCACGTGAACTTTGACGTCATAGGGAAACATGAAACGTTTGATGTAGATTCGGAGTTGATAGTTCGTAGATATGGTTTAGATGAGCTGACAGAGAACCCGAATGCACCACCGCGCGTGTATGAAGAAGTGTTAATGCTTACAAAATATAATTTTGAACTTGAAAACGACATTTTGGAAGGCTGCTTTGAAAAACATTATGTTGCTAAGAAATTATGGCAATCATTTCAATTAAATGGTTATATTGACAGAAGCATTGACTTTCCAGAAGAAGCATTTAATAACACAGCATTCATAAGTAATCCAGTCAAATCATTCTCTAATATCGTCATCAGTACAATACGGACACAAAATAGACACAGCTTTGATCCAAGGACACAAAAAAGGGCAATGATGGTGGAAGCATATAGACAAATTCCAAAACTGCTTTTAAATAAACTACAAGCTGTGTATACATACGATTTTGAATTGTTCGGATATGATAAAAGACCAAGAGATATATATTTTTAAAGACTAGAAAGGAATAATTGACACCATTTTGAACAAATTCAAATCAATCCATAGAAACGTTAGTAAAGCGTCTCGCATACATTGTTTAAATAATATATGCCGTTTATACAATAAAGACTCATTACTATCTCTTGCGAACCATCAAACCATTAGTTTGACATACTTTCTTTCCAATATAGTTTTATTTCTTTTACATTGTATTCCTTCTGCACCATTACTTTTGCAATAATTTATTCTGGGCAATAAGTATTATCATATCTTCAGATGTTTCAAGAAAAGAAAAAAAAATGCACATATATGCATTTCATATATACGGAGCAAAAACAAAAAGGTACCCCTGTTTCTTTCCCTTGTTATATCGACAGCAAAACAGGAAAAAAGTAATGATGTATATAGAATAATTAGATCGACCACCACCAATTGTCAAAACAAAAGATTTTTTTGAAAAGTTCAGTACACAAGGGAGTTTTCCCCCTTTTTCTTAAACCATGCATATTTAGTAAAAACTCATAAAATCTACGAACATTACCTCAATTTGTCCAAGACAATATTCTCCATACGTTGCTTTGGAAAAACGTCACAAAAACCACAACAACGATTGCGTAGGTATCAGCTTATTAAAAATCATCCAATTACCTCCCCCCACACCCCCACACCCACTCCCCCCTTTAAGGTTTTCCATAGCATCCATAAAAGAGTATTGCTGGTAAATTTTGAAAGTGTTTAAAGGAATATTTAGTACTCAGTAAAGTGTACTTAAAAACATCAAACATTGTTTAATTAAAGCGCTGTTCAAACTGTCCTACGTCCTCAATACCTGGCCTATGGGAATTCCAGCAAAAAAAGGGACATCTTTTTTGTGTAAGTACATATGCGTATAAGGGTAACATCAATAAAACAATATATTCTAACAATCAGGCCCGTAGTAAGCCCTGAGCAACATCATATGGACGGGATATATGCTTCTCAATGTTTTTTTCTAGAGCTTGTAGTCGAATAAAGGACTTAAACATTAGTAACCGTTGTATAACTAAAAAGCTTCTCTTTCAGAGCTCCCGTTATCATAAACCTTTACACAATTGTATTATCGTAACCCTGGTCTACTTAGTGTTTTAAGAAAACTTATGTGACAAGAACTATTACAAACTGATTTCCATGGTGACCATATTTACAAATTTAAACCCCTGATTGCGACTGATCATTCCAAGGCTGTAGTCCTATCGTCAGCTCGTTTATGTTTGTGATGTCACTCGTTTATGTTTGTGATGTCACTCGTTTATGTTTGTGATGCCACTTGCTTTTGCATCCTTGTAATTGTTATTTGTTTCGATGCGTGGTTTTGGCTGACTGTCTCCCTTGAATAATGCACTTCATGGTCGACCTTATTATCAACTTCGTTACTTCCTTTGTCCTGATCACTTACTTACATTTTTTTCAAACGTTTAAGAAGATATATCAAACATTTATCGAAAGAGGTCACGACACTATTATTTTGCAAAGCACTGCATGTTTAGTGGTTAACCCATTTACATCTCGGCACTACGCTTACCTCTTCCGATGGCATGACATGTTGTTGACCCTATGATGACGTCTATCTAAATCCTAAAAGAAATTTGACATTAATTTTGTCTTAAATATTGTCTTGTTTATTATCTTGTGAAAAGTCATTAAGTACTGGATTTGTGAAGTTCTATTCTTTTTTATATTTATATATATATGATAATCTTCGTGTTTTTGTCTTCAGCTGTAAACAGTCGCCCCGACTACAGTCAGTATACTGTTGTTATCTATTGGTCCTTTGGGATCATCAAGTCCATTCTTTTGTGAACTGGCGTTCGTTGAGTGCAGTGTGACGGCTGTAAAATGTCGCCCCGTGCTACGAACCAGTAGTGTTATTTTTACTGGTCCTTTGGGACCAACGAGTCCAATATAGGTGGCTTTGAAGTGGAATACCGCTCAAGACGGTGCTAGGGGGCATTAGAGGTGTTGCTTCTTACATTATTTCTCATGAACAGACTTAATACAACCGAGTCTGCTGCTTTATTATCTTAATCGTGTTTGTTGCTCCCAAAGGATCACCTTTATCAGTATTTATTAACATTCACACTAGCGTTCGTTTAGTGTAGTGTGGCGACTGTAAAAGGTCTCCCCGTGCTACGAATCAGTAGTGCTATTTTTACTGGTCCTTTGGGACCAACGAGCCCAATATAGGTGGCTTCGAAGTAGAATACCGCTTAAGCCGGTGCTAGGGGGCATGAGGGGTATTGCTTCTTACCTTACTTCTCATGAACAGACTCAATAAAATCGAGTATGCTGCTTTATTATCTTAATTGTGTTTGTTACTCCCAAAGGATCACTTTTATTAGTATTTATTTAAAGTATAATATCGCTCAAGCCGGTTCTAAGGGCGTGAGAGGTGTTGCAAGATAATTACCTCTCATGAACAGATTCAGTAAAACCGAGTCTGCTACTTTACTCTCTTGTTTGTGTTTGTTGCTTTCAATGGATCCCGTTTTCAGTATTGTTTTGACTTATATTGCCTATTATCTCTTAGCTTGATAAGGGCGACTACAACAGCCTTTGCAGCCAGTGTAAACTTAGATCAGCCTGCGAGTAACTAACTCGCAGGCTGATCATGGTTTACACTGTCTTACTGCTCGTCAGTCATTTAATAACCAAAACACCCCTTTGTAACTTAAATGGAATGATCCAAATTCAAGGAAAGGACAGTCCATTATACATTCATAGTTCGGTAAGGGTTAATGCTGCATAGTTTGTATGCTGATATAGCCTGGCGGGGATTTCTTTATTAACGGTGCATGGTTAAATTGGGGATAACAATTGAGCAAGAGTGGGGTTTGATACACATTAAAATCTAGTTCCAAAGTGGTACCTCTGATGTACATATTTTTGGTCTCGCCTTAGAGACATTGCTTTTCCGGCGGCGGCGGCGGCGTTCAAGTTGTGCGTTTATGTCATTTGTTCACAAACTGTATGCGGTAGACCTTTCAAACGTTGCTTATAGTTGTATCTTGGGTGGTACATCGCAAGGTGACAAAGCAAATGTGGAAGTGACCTTGACCGTCCAAGCAAAGGGCAGATAACTTAATACTTTTTACGTTCAAATTTGGGGTTTAGGTCACTTTTTCACAAACTGTAGATAACTGGGCAGATAACTTAATAATTTGTACCTTCAACTTTTGCAATGAGGTCTTTTTCTCGAAAACTATATGCACTACACCTTCCAAACTTTGTTTATAGTTGTATCTTGGGTGGTACATCACAACGTGACAAAGCAAATGTGAATGTGATCTTGACCCTCCAAGTAAAGGGCAGATAACCTTATATGTTTTACCCTCAACTTTTGCGTTTAGGTCACTTGCACAAACTGTATGCACTAGACCTTTCAAACTTTGATTATAATTGTATATTGAGTGGTACATTGCAATGTGACAAAGCAAATGCGAATGTGACCTTGACCCTCCAGGCAAGGGGCAGATAACTTAATATTTTTTATCTTCACCATTTGGGTTTAGGTCACTTTATCACTAACTTTATGCATAAGACCTTTCAAACTTCGCTTATATGTAGTTGTTTCTTGGGTAGTACATCACAATGTGTCTAAAAGCAAATGTGGATGTGACCTTCACCATCCAAGCAAAGGGCAGATAACTTTAATTGTTACATTTACATCCCTTCCTCATGAACTATAATTATGTACTATATGCTTTAAACCTAGTTTATAGCTTAATATTTGGAAGACAACACTTTCTATTTTGACATAGTTATGTCTTGGGTAGTGCATCTTTTTGGACGCATAGATTCATCTATGACCTTGACCTACTTTTTTTGGAGCTGATGATCTTTTTTTTAATTGTTTTATATATATATATATATATATATTTACAGTATATATATATCTTTTTTTTTCATAGAATAGCATTTTTTTTTTAAACAAATGCACTTAAATGTCACCTCAACAAACGGTAAACTCAATTGTTTTTAGTCATTAAAATGTTTACAAACTTTTATTTAAGCATTCATATATCTTTTAAATTTAAGTCCCGCCCCCGTTAGGCGAGACGTGTGAATCCGCGGATTTCTTGTATATTTGTGGTGTCACATACTGTGCTCTTAATAATTCTTATTCATGTAATTGTTGTTTGTTTTAAATGTGTGTCTTTCACAAAAAAATGACACGAACTTGTCAAACAGGTCCTTTGGGGATTTATGAACGGCGATAACTGATGCTGACGGCAATGTGTTTATCAAAAGTCAACAAGCAAGGTTTTACGCAAGCGTAAAATAGCTGCCGAGAGAAAATAGCATATATCTGGGTAGGAATTGGAAACAACAAAATTAACATAATAATAGATCAAGTCACGGGTGTTAAAACAATATTGAAAATAAAATGTCACGGAGACACGCCACGACCGTTGTTTCTTACCAGGCACATTATTCCCGATATTTGCCATCACTTTTTCCTACCAAACATTTTGAATCAAGGTAGTTGACCTCGCTTCTCTCAAATACCTTGACATGCTTTACAAATTGATTACAATTCACCCTTGTAACATGACGTGCTAGAAGTACACATCAGCACAGAAATACAATTCTTCACATGTAAGGGATACGTGTGCGTTAGCGTGTGAACAACAACACATATGAATTGTTCACTGCTTCCATGTGTAATTATAAGAAAATGTAAAGGAACTGTTCATTGCTACCTTACCATGTGCACTTATGAAAACCATATAAGAGTCGATGCCGTTCCGGCAGCGAATAACTGAATATCGGGTAATAATGAGTTACAGACTTTACTACAACAGCTTTTGGTTGAAAATAAAGCAAGTTTGCCGTGAAGTAACACACATAAACAAGAGAGAAAAGTAGCAGACTCGGTTTTATTGAGTCTGTTAATGAGGTAATATGTTTTACACTTCTCACCCCACTAGCAAAGATTTAAGCGGTATTCAACTTTAAGTCCTAAAGATTGGGCTTAAAATAAAACTACTGATCTGTAGTCGGGGCGACCTTTTACGACCGTCATACAGCACTAAACAAACGATAGGGTGAATGTCAATAAATAGTGAAAAGGAGATTGCATTGGTGTTTTGAATTTTTGCATTGCTTGTAATTCTATTAAGTCTCCGTCAACAACAGAATCTCAACAAATATCAGTTCTAATGTCCAAAGGCACAGGCTAGTTAGAAGATGGGGTTTGTCTTCTATCCCACCGAACCCACAGACTCAACATAATCTCTGCTCTGGTGTCTCTCCAATGTTACTTAATTAATTTCAGCATACCAGTAATAGTGTTTACAAAGATTTACAAAGTATTGTTTGCTGAAATATCAAGTAACAAGAAATATCACTGTAAGTGATAAATGCCCCCGAAGTGTCCTTTGACCTCTAAGTATGACCTTGACCTTGGAGCCATGGACCTGGATTTTACGCACGACACCTCGTTTGGTTGTGGTGAGCACTTGTGTCAACAAAACAGGGGTATGGGTAGCTCTGAGTAGAATTTATCCTTTTGCAATAGAAAACACAAGAGTTTTGTTTTAGTTTTCATTAGTGGAATATATATATAAAAGTAAGATACTGGGCTAATTTTCTTTTCTTTCTCCATGCCAAAATTGTGTGTACAGTATTTTACAGGGAAAATATCAAAATAACCCCAAAATGTGTGTAATTTAAAGATTTTTTTAATAAAACATCTTTAGAAGCCTAATGACCTATATATTTTTCGATTCTTACGGATGGCGGGAGGTGTACAGTACTGGTTCTACCCAGGAAAAGTGGGTGGTCTGCCTCCACCACAAACAATCGACCGTCATATATAACCTTACATGTTTTGAAAATGTCGTAAAACACCATACAAAAAAAATAAATATGGTTTTACTTGTTTTGAAAGAAATGTCATAGGACCTTGTCAAATACAAGTTTTAAAAAAAGTTGAGCATTAGAACATACTTTTTTTTATCTTGAATTATAGTTTTAGTAAAAGACAAGAAATGTCACTGTAAGTGACAAATGCCCCCGAAGAGACCTTGGACCTCTAAGTGTGACCTCGACCTTGGGGCCACGGATCTGGATTTACGTCGTCTTGTTGTGGTGAGCACTTTTGCCAAGTTATTTGAAAATCCGTCCATGAATGTCAGAGTTATTAACCGGACACGAACGCACTTCATTTTGACCTGTGACCTCTAAGTGTGACCTTGACCTTTGAGGTACGGACCTGGGTTTTGCGCGCGACACATCGTCTTGTTATGTTGATCAATCGTGCCATGTTATTTAAAAATCACTGCAGGGGTTGTGAAGTTACGGTCCGGACACGAACTGCGGAATGACGGACAGACAGTCAGAATCCGGACAGATAGACAGAATCCGGACAGACGGACGCTGCGATTACTACACAGTTTTGCACAAAAAAGTAACAACTGATACTAAATAGACTTTTTAGCTCCAAACAATTTTTTAACGAGTATATATAAGCACAGAGTCGTAGCTTCATATACATTTTGCGTGTACCACTTGTTTCAGCAATACTAATTGGTGATTTCCGCAGCGTTATGTAATAGATAGAGTCTGGTCTCAGCGAGTTGGCGTATTTAAACACCGAGATGGGCGTAGCCCATCGAGGTGTTTAAATAACCAACGAGCTGAGACAGACTCTATCTTTTTTGTAGCATGGTGTACTGAGTAACACTGTGACGTCATAGTGACCGTACTCTAAATTCCAATATCCGGTAGTTGTAGTACGGTAAAGCCACGCCCCTTTAGTTAACCTAAATTAAACGATTTAATGCTCTGCATTCATCAAAGGAAATGTCACCGACCATGCTACAACGTATGATAGTGTATAGCCGTTGCAGTTTAAATAAGTACTCGATAACAGCGCAGTATATCGCCAGTATCCGGCGTACTCAGGACGATGGTGCTGTTTAAATCACTGTATGTCAAAAGGTCTTATGTCGTTTTACTTATAGGATTTATATGTGTGATGTTTTGGAGCCAGTTAAAAGGTAAATCTTACGTGTTTTTCTTTTCTTCAAATGTATTTAAAGTCATTTCTCCGTGTTTAAATGCATTTTAGTTGAATGTATTACTTTCGATAACTACATCGGCGCATTTGATGATGTTGACTTTCTTATAATATAAACCACAGACCTAATAATAAATAGATTGGACACTACGAAAATTATCTAAATTTCACGTGGCACAGTGCGAAAATTTCATAAAATATTCACGAAATATTTCCCAACTTTAAACGCACATATCATGAAGAGTTTTATAGTTTTAATTCATTCATGCCAAACCCATCGCAGATTATTATTTTTTTTCAAAAAATTATTTACTTTCTCTAACCTTCAGAGCAAAAAAGGAGTTTGACGGAAACTTTGACTATGTCAAAACCTTGATTTTTAAGAGAAAAGCGAAAAGTTTTGACATTTTTAACTTTAAACATATTTTTATACCATTTCTTATTTTGAAAAAAAAACATACATTATTATAATCCCATTTTGCTATTCAATACGAATCTTTTGAATGTATTCTTATCAAAATCAGTGAATAATTGAGAGAGAAGAAAAAGTTAAGGTGCCACGTGATATTTTGGTTACTTCATTGGGTAAGATAGGAAGTTTCCAATCTGTTTATTAATATGTCTGTGTATTAATATGTCTGTTTATTAATATGTCTGTGTATTAATATGTCTGTGTATAAACTATGCAATTATGTGCGATCAAATGTAAAAGGAAAATATGGAAAATAAAAAGAAAGAAATGCACTTTTTTGAATAACCCATGTCAAATGATTTCCGTTACTTTATTTACGTTCATTTTCAAGTCTGTCATAAGTCATATAAGAAAAACGAATGAGCTATACGTCGACGATTGTTATGTTAAAAAAGGTTAAAGAATGAGTAACCTGTATATGCCGACGTATATGGATGCAATTAAATGTAACGTATGGTAATCAAAACTCGGATGCAATATGGGAGTAATGGGTCGCTTAGTGTAAACAGATATGAAAATTAGGAGCACTAACATGACACAGCAAAGCAGAATCGAACAGAACAATAAAGTAGTTATCCCGCCAAGAACAGCCAAATTTTACAACATATGTGCACCGTTTCTAAACCTTCATATGACGAGGTATGCATATGGAAGAATTTTCCTCAAACGAGGTATCGATGAGTCGCCAGATTTTTACATGGATATAAATATAGGGGGAAATTTCATTATTGTTTAATTGTAGAAATTCTATAAATGTGATCGCTTAGATGCAAACCGTTTCTTAAAATACAATTTATTATCTTTATTTTGATATAAGTTTCATATTTTTATGTTAAAAGGATCTTGGTCTGTTTTCGAGTTTAAATACACCATCTAGTGTCCTTATATGTTCGGTATCCGGTCAAATCGTACTTAAGTCAAATCGTACTTAAGTCAAATCACTCTCATTTTGGTCAAATCGTACTCATTGACATTTTGAAATAAGTCAAATCGTACTCAGTAATTCATTTCATTAGAAATAATATAATTTCAGTTATTATTGATTGTTTTTGATATAATGTTATAATAAAAGATATTTAATGTATTTTAAATAATAAGAAGACTGTTTTTTTGTTTTTTAAATGAGTACGAGTTGACCTGAGTATTGAGCATGAGAGTGATTTGACCTGCCGTGAGTACGATTTGACCGAAAAGTAAGAGTGGATTGACCAAAACAGTACGATTTGATTTCAGTACGATTTGACTTAAGTACGATTTGACCAGGAAGCATATGTTCTATATAAAATTCTTAAAATATGTCGAACATATGTTTTTTAATTATAAATACATGTATATCGCATAATGACGAAACTGAAGCCTTAGGTGAAAGGTTCTAAATAGGTGAAACAATAATCTTTATTTTGATATAGTGTTTTTTTACTGACACCAGTAATAAATGGTCTGTTTTACAAGCAAATATAGCGATTTTTTAAAATTATTAAATTGTTGTTGTTGTTGTTGTTTGCGATAATCACATTAAGCAGACGACGCGGAGAAATATATTACGGCCCATGGCTGTATCAGTTTATCGATCAAACTGTACTATCGTTAAGAGCTCGATCTAAAATTTAATGTTTTTCGTAAGACATGTGGTGCTAAGACTATTATTCTTACGTTGAGAGAATAGATTTGGCGAAGAAATAGTAAAGACAATAAGTGTGCTCTAGTTATGTTTCCTATTTGATTTGAGAAAATCTACGTTTTGCATTAAGTCACTCTATAAATGTCGGTTCTAAACTAACTAGGTCAAAATCATGTTATCTCAAAAAGCTGATATGAACAAAAGTATTGTTTTCAAATGGTTGTGTACGCATGTTTGAGAAAAATAGGAAGCTACTTTAAACAAATTCTATGCGTTATATTACTTAAGGGTATCGATTAATTTGGAAGTACGATATCCGATATTATCTTCTATTATATATCGAGAGTTGAACGTGAACATATGTTAAGTGACATGTTTTCCAAACGTGACATTGTATCAATAATTTTAGAAAATATATGCCTTATATAATGCATATTTACTACGAAAATTAACAGTTGTACACAAAAACAGATATTTAAACGCGAAACTATTCCACGTGTCGATCTCTAATTATTAACACAGACCTTGTAGTTAGATCTGTGTTATTAATTATCTTATTTAAGTCTCACATAAAATTATGTGTCTTGATTGTAAATAGTTTTCAATGCGTAATTAAAAAATGACAGACCTAATAACAAATAGACAGGACACTGTGAACTGATATCTATTTCACGTGACACAGTGCGTACATCTGACAAAATGTTGCTGCCTTTAAAGCCATATATCATGAAGAGTTTAATTCATGCAAAAACCCATTACACATGTATTTCTCTGTCCAATGATGGTATTTCTTTTCTTTAACATTTTAGGCAAAACAGGAGTCAGAACGAAACTTTTGCTATATCAAAAATGATGGTATTTTTAACTTTTAAACAGCCTTTTATAGAATTTCTCACTATTATAATGCCATTTAATTAAATAAAAATACACTTTAAAAAAACTATTCTCAGTTACAACTTATTAAAAGCTTGTTTATAGTTTTGCTTAAATTTACTAGAGTGCATTATGGTTTCACGAGAAACACTCCATATGGTCACTATAGATACATAATGATTCCCACTGTTTAATGACCCCCATAAAGTGTGTAAGTGTGACAGCGGACACGCTAAATTAAATTACGCTTTACCGATATCGATATCTACGGGAGATAAATCAGTATTAAACTATCACAAAGAGTTACATTTCGTGAATTTTTTTTTTCAGTCGATTTCGATTTGAGGAAGATTCTTCCATATGTATATATATATTTCGAGAATCCATACTCTATTTAATTTTAATAACCCGTGAATTAACATATACGTTTAATCGGCGCATATACCTTATTGTGCTAAATGAGCACCAGATACCTGTGCTAAATGTGCACCAGAAAATTATCACACTACTATGGGTACAGAATGTTATATTTTCGCCTATTGTATTTTATATTTCATTTCATTATACTACTTGCATGCGATCATTAACAATTTCTTTTTCCTTCATTAACCCATAACCTTTACAAGGGTGGCTGATTTCTGCCATTTTGTCTTTTCGTTATTTCGTCGCAAAAAGACGACAGAACGAACAGACAACAGGACGAAAAGACGACAAATTCAGCGAGAAAAGCCGTCATTGACCTCTGTCAACGTCTAAGATCACATGATAATTTATCACATGACCATAGCTAAAATATCATAATGGCGAACAGAACTTCAACACCGTGACCCCACCAACTATCGGCTGCTGATTGACATGTAAAAAGTCGAAAAAACACGACTTATTTTCTACATTTTGATATATATTTTAAGTTAGTAATTTAATTTAAGGTATGTTGTTAAGAGCTGTGAGATACTGGAAAGTGCTGGTAAGCAAAATTCTGTACTGTAGCGCTATGGGAACGATTTGGTGGTGCGTATTGTGAATGTTTTGACGGCGGAGTTATATGCCAAAGTATAAACCTTTATTCTACCGCAATATAATTCTGAGCATAATTTACTCTATATTTAAAACTTACTTTCAAGCCGAAAAATATTTTCTTTCGTAACTTAAGCATTTCTTATTAAGTTAATCCAGAAACATATTAGTGCAATCAAGAAATTTTGCATTTTCATCGTTTGCCAAGATTATTTGTATTTGATGAGACGTTGACAGAGATGTATGTGTATGCAAGGAACGACAACTCTGGGAAGAGATTGCCCAAAAGATGACAGAACGAAAAGACAAAAGAACGACAGAATGAAAAGACGGCAGATTAGAAGCGAAAAGACGAAAGAAGTATACACGAAATAACGAAAAGACGACAATATCAAATGGCGTCTTGGCTAAAATGTCGTCTTTTTTCTCGTGGCGTTCTTTGGTCTTTTCGCACTTGAAATGTCGTTCTTTTGTCTTTTCGTTCTGTCGTCTTTTCGCGCTGCATTTGTCGTCTTTTCGTCTGTCGTCTTTTCGGTCTGCCGTCTTTTTTTCCAATTTGTATTAAGATATCATGGGATGGAATGGCACAAGTACCCAAGGTTGACCTTTGAAGTCTAAATTTGACCTTAATGATGGTGCCAGGAATCTGAGAGTTGAAAGACACACGTCGTCTTAGCATGCTAAATTATGCTAAATTATGCAAAAAGAAGTCTAACTCCGCACATTGGTTTAGAACTTACGACGAAGACACGAACCCAACATTGACCTTAAGTTCTAATTGTGACCTGGACCGTAGAGAAGAAACATGGGAGTTAAACATGACATGACATGCTGTTTATCGTGATGTGATACGGACGGACCGATGGCAGTCCAAACAGGATAAGCCATCCGCTCTTCGAGACCGGTGACATAAGCAATATGGGCTTTTTTTAATGTGCCATTGATGTCAATGCCATTTTATTTACCTTTATTTACCTATACTAATATTCGCTAAAGCCAATAAAACGAACGTTGCAATAATCGTGTATGCCATAGGTTAACACATTTTTAAAAGCACGTATCATGAAATTCATTTAAGGACCTATTTCCCAACGCTGACTGTCATTGAAAATGGCATGGAAAGGTTGCATAGTTACTGCTAGCGCTCCATGACCTGAGGTATATATGTTATGCGCAAAATGAGAATATGGTCAATTCCGGAATTGCTCTGCGCAAAGTAAGCATTTTTTAAAATGCGCGACATTATCGGAATTCTCAAAATGCGCCGTTCAATTCCATAATAGTCCGTGCGCAGAGTAGGAATTTGGACAAAGTAGGAATATTTTGATTCTAGTTGTTAATTGTAATACTGACGGCAAAGGGCTTCATTAATAATGCTGGAAAAACATGTGGCTCAAACATTTTGCTTGTATATACACTAAAAGCAATAAGGTATGTTTAAATTGCAAGTATACGTGTGATGCAAAGTGTGTTTATCTCCTCATTGTCTGTAAAATGTATTTTAATATCCACTATTTATTAAGTATCATTCAAATATTCAAATGTCATTTCGTAAATGATTGTTTTTAGTACATTTGGCAGATGGCAGATGTTCTGGACAATAAGACAATTTGACATTTATTACATTGGTATACCGTATCACTATAATACTTTAATGAATAGGATTAAAACATGCAAATGCAATTAGTAGTAGTAGTTGCAGCTTTAACACCTGATGCATTTATAGAGCAATTGGCGTGTTTGTTAATTGACAGATGTTCAATATTTGACTTCTTTTTGTATATGCAAGTATAAACGAAGGTATATGGCACCAAACCAGGGTCCCATGTTTTTATAAAGAGATCATAGGAAAATCTCTAAAATATATTATATATGGAATGCCGAATAAGACCCGTTATAAGAAATAGTATTGTCTGTGTCGCTTTTTTTTAGGCGGATTGCGTAGCAAATCCAGGCTTATGGTTTAGCATTTCCGTCTATATGTCTGTCCGTCCGTCCGTATGTCCGTCTACGCGTTTTGACTTTTGGTAAAGGTTTTTGGTTAAAGTTTTTATTTTTCCTCAAAAACGAATTGCCGAAAAACATTGAAAATTTTGCACACATGTTCATTAAAAATGGTGAATTGGCAATCCGACGTTTGCACCACTACCACTGTGCTTCACTTGTTTATATTTTCTTAGCCATATTGTATCTCCTTATTTCAGTAATATAAATCCACGCTTTATTGTTTGAGGGTTTCAACTTATATTCTCAATAAATAAGATCATGTTAATTATTTACCAAACCAAACTATGATTGTTTTTATATTTTATCTATTTATAACAGACGGATGAAGCAATTAAGCAGATGTAATTAGAAATAAATAGGTTTCAAAACACTATATTCCTCTCAAAATACCAACTCAAGCTCGTACTTCGCGCAAAACATTCTGAAACTGCACAGACACTTGGTGTATATTTTATATCGATTAACCCATTGCGCAATGCCGGAATAGTCCTGCACAATTCCGGAATCGTCGGGCATTTTAAGAATTCTTACTTTGCGCAGAGCAGTTCCGGAATCGTCCATATTCTCACATTGCGTATAACACATACATGGAGGCCCGATTATAGTAGTTTTCTTTGCTTATCTAGGGTATACCTATAAAACAGACCAAGGTGACATCATAAATGATAAACAAAGTGTGTTGAATAAATGGAGACTAGAATATGATTCTCTGTTCAACGGTATTCCTGAAGGTTCAAACTTTGATGATACGCATTTGGAAAATATTAGAGAACTCACCAACAATCCAGACAACCCAATATTTCCCAAACCTGACAGCACAACTCTAAATTTGCCAATTTCTAGAGACGAGGTTAAACTGTCAATTTACAATGCAAAATTACGTAAAGCTTCAGGTTTTGATCAAATTCCTGCTGAAATATTAAGAAATGAAACGTGTGTTGATATTTTGTTCAAAATTGTGAGATATGCTTTTGACAAAAGGGTGGTTCCAACAGAATGGACCAAGGGTATTATAAGTCCGATATTTAAAGGAAATGAAGCAAATGACCCATTGAACTATAGGCCTATTACGTTATTGTCTATTCCATGCAAAATGTATGCTCACATTTTGAATAAACGCTTAACCCACTGGCTTGAGACAAATAATTTGTTAGATGATGGACAAAACGGTTTTAGAAAGAACAGAAGTTGTCTGGATCATATATACACATTGTACACTATTGTTAACAATAGAAAGATAGTCAACAAAGAGACGTCTGTCTGTTTTGTAGATTATAAAAGGGCATTCGATACTATTCAAAGAGATTGCCTCTGGTTCAAACTCATGACTTTGGGTATTCATGGTAAAATATTGAATGCCATACACTCGCTATATGTTGATGTGTCATGCTCTGTTAGAATAAATGAATATGAAACAGATTGGTTTGATGTAAAACAAGGAGTAAAACAAGGGTGTGTTCTCTCGCCAACTTTATTTTCTATTTACGTGAATGATTTAGCCAAAGACATAAATGATTTAAAGTGTGGGGTAACACTGTCTGATGAACTATGTTTAGCTATTCTATTGTATGCTGATGATATTATAATTTTAGCTGAGAACGAAATTGATATGCAAAGAATGTTAGATAAAGTTAGTGAATGGTGTAATAAATGGCGCATGCGCATCAACGAGACAAAAACCAAGGTGTTGCATTTTAGATCCAAACATGTAAATAAATCGGATTTTAAATTCAAATGTGGAACTAAAGACATTGATTTCGACTGTAATTATAAATACCTTGGATTTTGGTTCAATGATCATCTTGATATGAAACTGTCCATTAAAAAGGTAGCAAAGTCAGCCAGTAGAGCTCTTGGTGCAATATATACTAAATGTATATGTGCTGGTGGAATGACTTTCAGTGTTTATAAAAAAATGATTGAATCCATTATTGAGCCCGTATTATTCTATTGTTCTGGTATATGGGGTCAAAATAAATTCAGTGAAATAGAAACTGTTTTGAATAAAGCAGGACGATATTTTCTGGGAGTTACACAATACTGCTCAAATATCACCGCCAGGGGAGATCTAGGGTGGGAGTCTTGCGGCACTAAACAGAAAATTGAAACGGTTCGATTATGGTGCAGAATAAAAAATATGCCAGAACATAGAATAATACGTAGAGTGCATGAATGGTCTTTGAATAAATCAAGGTCATGGGAAAGTAAAATGCTAACATTTATTCAAAGCACATATTCTGCAGAATATATGATATGTATAAATCCAAATACAAGTGTCTGTGTACGTAAGATACGTGAATACCTGAACCAAGAAGATAAAAATGTATGGTTTGGAAAACTAATGAGTGATGGAAAAAACTGTCAAAATGGTAATAAATTAAGAACGTATAGAAAGTATAAGACAGAACTTAAAACTGAATATTATGTAAAGTGTAATCTAAGTAGGGGTCATCGACGCATTCTTGCTAAATTTAGAAGTTGCAATCTGCCCTTAGCAATAGAAACAGGGAGATATGCTCGACCGAAAACACCTGTTAGTGAACGACTTTGTAAATTGTGTACCAAGTCAACTACAGAGGATGAAACTCATTTTTTAGTCGACTGATTTTTACTCAGATCTGAGATATGATCTTTTTAATACTGCAAGCCAGTTAGATAATAGATTTTTAAATTGTTCGTCTATAGAAAAATTAATTTTTCTGATGAACTGTGATTCTTTACAGTGCAAGTTAGCAAACCTACTTCTTAAAATGTATAAAAGGCGAGTTTTAGCTTTATGAACGAATAATATTTTAACTGAATTACAGTTTACTCATTATATATATAAATACATTAAATACACATATATGCTCTTTTAAATTCACTACTTATATCTGTGTGAATATATGCGTGGATGAATATGCATATATAGAGAGATAAGTATATACAATGTTAACATTTAAATACATATATGTTTGTGCAGTCACGGTTAATAAGGCTATCCAGATCTAATTATTTATTTTTTATTATTTTTTTTACCAGATATTTTAAGTTAGTACCTTATAAGTCTTTTACTCATTTTAGGTAATTGTTTTACATACTGTAATAAATATTAAATGTAAGTATTATACTAGTATATATATTAAATGTAAATACTTATTTATCTAGAGATAGTACATATAATCAGTTGTTGTATTATATATTAACTCTGACTGAACAAAACCGTCCAGCTGCACATCTGATGATGGAATTTTTATAATGTATATACATTTATAGTGTAGATATAATGAGATTATTGATTTGAAATATATGTGTTTTAAGTGTCTCATAGGTCGTTATTACGGCCGGGTATAAAAGTTTGTTTGTGTAATATTTGCATATGTTTGTAACTTTTATATGTGACACTATAATAAACTATTAAAGTCTAAAGTCTATACACTACTTTGTACTTTACTTTAATGAAGAAAACAATACAAATACAATAGGCTCGAACTAGGTCGTCAATCCACACATTTTGGCGTGTTATCTCGGATGTCACCAAAAAGTAAAGGTGAACGGTAGTAGTAAACTAAATGTTCGCAGACGAGGAGTTTGTGTTCAGGTTTAATCCGATTACGTCATAACAATAGAAGGTGTTAACATTGAGGTGTTAATATGCTGATGAAAGGACGATAATATTTATTCCCTTAACACTCACCCTTCTCATAGAAGTAACAACTACAACACAACGTAATAATTATATATTTATTATTTCTTGGTATGAGCCATTGGATGACCGACAGACGACATTAGACACAAAACATCACCACATTAATTCATACAAAATAGTTCCTAAATCACTAAAATAATCTTTATACAGCCTGTACTTTACGTTATAACAGTCCATGACTGCATAACCAAGGGAGATATTCTTAAATCATACAAGGAAGTCAGTATCCCCTTTACCTAACGTGGCTCCAGCGTAAGTGTCTACAATAGAACTTGCAGCAACTCTGCAGTTCAGGGCGAGAAGGTTCCAGGCCCGCTCTCCATACCTTATCCCGATGTACATGGAGAATGAGCCTGGCATGTTCATTCCTGTTAGGCGCCACACAATCCCCCATGTGTTGGTGCGCCTTAAAACCCCAATTCAATTCAGTTCAATTACCTGAAACACTAGTGTTCGACTCACATATCAATAGTGATAATGATATAAGCCCAGGTTTTCAAAATTCGACTAACCTATCCTTCGGTTAAGGAAAACCTTCCGATTTCATTTTCTCATAAATTATATTTGTACTAGAAGATGTATATAAATTCCGTTCTTCCTGAACAGAAAGCTTTTAAATACTCAAAATCTGACTGAATATTCATTTATAAGAAATTCAGAGAAATTTGAAATCCTGACTCAGAGGTCAAGCCAACAGATCTTCGAAAATTTGGGCCATCATTTCTAAGATATTACATGTCACCCTATATATTCAGTTCCATTAATCACATTCGCACTTTTAACAGAGCACCATCAAAGTGATACCAGGCCGTCCACGAAAAACTCTGTGGGAAACGTGTATCCGATTAACATTTTTATTTCTAGTATCTCTCAGGATAAGATCTCGGACTTGATCTCTGACTATCAAAAGTACAAACGTTTCAATGATCAATGCAAACCAACACAACAGGACAACATAAATATCCTGAAATCTTTTCAAATCCACTCTTTTGAGTTGCTGCAATAATTTCTCTATAAAATAACTCAATTTTATAACGTCTAACCTAGTCTGTTCTCCAAGGCTGAATGATTTACTTTGGCTACCTCAATGCCAATCTACGATCCCGCCCTCTATGAGAAGCAATCACATCAAGGGAAATTAATTTCTGTCTAATTCGTTTCACTCAAACGAAAGAAATAATATGCGTGAAAGCGTGAAATGTAAATATTGACTCATTGCCTGCGTTTTATATAGCGATATTATTTTTGTTTTAATGATAGAAAGAACTTCAAAGTTATGAGAAAGTGAAGTATATGTATAGGACGTGTGCCTTGTTGATCGTGTGAAAAACAAATAAACACTATTGACTGCGCTGACAATGTGATTCTGGGCAGTTAACTGTACATCATATTATATACAAGTATGAAGATGAATTGATTGAATGCTGTTTAACGGCTCATCAACATAGTACATGTTATTTAGAGCCGCCCTAGAGAGAGGGGAAGGATATATAGGAATCCGAAAACCGTGTCCTGCTCTTATTATCGAATAGATTCCTATGGTTCTTTAACGTGCTCGGAGGATAGACCGATACACGGGACCGCCCGGCTTACATCCCCATCCGACGGACGAGGCTAAAGGAAAGAATAGTAATACCTGAACAGTACAAAGAACAATGTTCTTGACAGTCTTATTAATTATAAACGACAGAGCATATATTGTCGTCTGTTATCCCATAACAAAGACTTAGATACGAGATCGTGTGTGCATCTGAGCGCTTAATATATGTATTGGCGAGAACTAAGAAGGATAGTAGTCGAGTTTCACTACCGCTCATGAACAGTCTCAATCAAACCGAGACTGCAATATTTCGTATGTGTCGTGCTCGGCCGTTTCCAAAGGTCCATTATTATACTATTTTTTAATCTAGTTTTAAAAGTGGGTTAGCCCACATATAGTACGTACGCACGTTTCAATTCGTAAGATAGCAAATCAATTAGCGTCCAGTAAGCGCAATGACACGACAACTGCTTCGGCTGCTGGAGATGATGTTTATAGCATTATCAATAAGGAACCGAAACACTCTGACACGGATATTACGTCAGATTCAGAGAGCGTTACCAGTTCTGGAGATGGCTCTTATTGGTATGAGAAGGAATCCCTCTTTAAATTTAGAACCCCGTGCAGTAGGTGTGTTATTGGAATGGAAAGAGGTGCGGTAAGACAACGTACATTAAGGAAACCCCTAGAGCAAGCGGATGGCGTATTTACAGAAGCGCTTTCTAGAATAGTATATTGTTACAACGTGTTTCAAAACATATTCCCAGAAATGGGAGATACAGTGCTGAACCTAAGTTTTTACCAGAGAGAGAGAGTATGCAGACATGGGCGTCATAATGTTAGTGGTCGATGATCTGTATCAGGAGGTGTTTCAGAGAAAGGCCGTTTGTGATTTAACCATTATGTTAAGTCACCACTTGAATATAAGCTGTCTTATGTCTTATGACTTCACACAATATATTCATGTACGCCGCGAAATACTCGAAAACAATTGCAACGAATATTCACTATATACTGTCGTTTACTTTGCGAAACAGACATCAAGTGTTTGTTCTTGTATCACAGTTGTTCTAAACTTCGTTAAGTGTACAATATGGTAAATGGATATGACGGCGGTATCGGTAATCGACTTATAATAGACAACAGCCTGCGGTTAGCTAACATACAAAACACTCTGCGTTCAAGTGTACTATCTGAACAGTATCCTATCCTGTACGACAACAGCCTGCGGTTAGCTAACATACAAAACACTCTGTGCTCAAGTGTACTACCTGAACAGTATCCTATTCTGTAGAACAGTATCCTATTCTGTACATTTGTACGAACAATTACGTAAGCAATATTGATCTTTCTCAGAAGCACAGACTACTTTGGCGGGTCAAGCCCAGAAGGCAATCTTTAAAATGAACAAATACTTATACAAATTTACATTTATTTCACCAAAGCACAAATTAGATCTTTTTGATAAGTTAATTACACCTATTTTAAACTACGCAAGTGAAGTCTGGGGATTTATACAAGGTAATTCTATTGAAAGAGTTCATTTGCAGTTTTGCAAAAGAATTTTAGGGGTAAAAAAATCAACACAAAATGATTTTATATATGGTGAATTAGGTAGAACGTCATTCGTATCTAAGAGGTATCTCATCATTGTTAAATATTGGTTACAGATTTTGAATATGAGGGAACACAAATATGTTAAAATTGTTTATAATATGATGTTAAAAGATTTTGAGCTACATCCACAAAAAGTTAACTGGGCATCACTAATCAAACATTTATTGGCGTCTCTAGGGTACTATTATGTGTGGTTACAACAAGGTGTTGGAAATGATACCATATTCATTAACTTAATAAAACAAAGACTGACAGATCATTTCATTCAAAAATAAAATGACAGGTTACAAACGTCAAGCAGAGCGGTGTTCTACAATACCATTGCATGTTTTCAATTCCAACCTTATCTTGATAATATAAATGTGTATAAATTTTGTCAATCACTTACAAAGTTGCGAGTTTCATCTCATAGATTAAAAATCGAATCCGGCAGATGGGTTAAACCTAATAGAATACCTATAAACAAGAGAACTTGTGATCTATGCAACATGTTAGAAGATGAGTTTCATTTCGTATTACAGTGTGACAGATATACAGATTTAAGGAAACAATATATACCCAAGTATTTCTACCGACGACCTAACATGGTTAAGTTTATAGAACTCATAAATTCAAATAATAAAGGATATATTCGTAAACTCTCCATATTTGTCTGTGAAGCGTTTCAATTAAGAAATGAGATGCTATTTAAAAATTAAATTGTGGATATGTTTCTGTATAACATGTTGAGTATAGTTAACTTATATTACTATAAATATGTGTATGGAAAAATATTCTTATGTTAACTTGTGTTAATATACAAATATTCATGCACATTTATAAACACCTTCTCGTCAACGCACAGGAAATGTGTACATGTATATGCAAAGTATTTCATTGTGATCTCATACTATTGTCTTATATGTACCAACTGCACTGTTACCATGTATTACTCTGTATGTGTATCCGCATGGGCTTTATAGCCTATTGGAATTTTGAAATAAAATTATCTGTCTGTCTGTCTGTCTGTCTGTCTATCTATGTTAAACAATATTATTACAGATATCCAAGTGTTTTTAAATTTATTCAGCTGATGCAATTTTCAAGCCAGCAAGAGCTTTTTAGGTTATCTAGGTTTGTTAGGGAAGCACTTATTATTCGCAATACTGCAATGTATAATGAGTAAAAAAATTATGTTCATCCTCATTGGACATGGCATGAACTATTAAAACTTAAAATAGTAACATGAAACTATGTAATAGGAATAGTTGAAACATTATAACTGGGTAAATACGTGCGCCAGGACATTTCGGGCGTCAGAGTGAATGGGTGAGTTGTATGAGTGTATAGTATGTATGATTTGTGTATTTGTACTTTTTCATTGTTTAATGTAAAATGTAAAAAATTGCATTGCCCTGTCACATATTAACAAATGTAATATGCATTTATATGACGAAAAACATTTGTTTAAGTCATAAATAAAAAATATGTTCTGTTCTGTTATGTACGAGATCAATTAAACGCCTGATCAGCAGGTGTAATCAACTATACACAATTGGTTGCTGACAGTGCGATTCCCGGGCATGCTAGTACCTAAAGTGGATTAAGTGTAAAATCAATAAAGATGCACCATAACTAGGTCACCTACGTCATATTATTATAGTTTATTTCAAAATCCAATAGGCACTAAGGCCCGTGTGGTACAAATACAGACATGAAAATAACATGACCGACAATGTAACAAAAAGTACAAATGCATAGTATACTTAGCAATTTTACACAATTACGTGTATGTGTATCTAGTGGAGAAGGTGATACAATTTTGAGTGAAATACTGTTGCTATACAACAAAATGCATATATAAACAGTAAATATATATCATTACAACATCAATTCGTATTACCTATTTGGAAAAAGGTACTCATTTCTTTTATTAAAAGCCTTATAAATAAAAATAGCTAGATTTCTTATTTGCTTTTTACATGTAGAATTAATCAAAGAAATGAACTTGTGCATATTTGGACGCATGAAATAATACGTTTTAATATAGTGTTTTCTTATGTCTGTATATAAGGGACATATTAAAACAAAATGGTATTCATCTTCTAAAGACTGGCACAATTTACATTTCCTATCATTAACCGGTGTTCTATTTGGTTTGCTCCATCGTCCAGCTTCTATCTCAAGACTGTGTGATGAAACGCGAAGTTTAGTTAAAGCTTGCCTTAATTTCGATATATTACACATATTTAGGTAGGGTTGAAATCTAAAATTCTCTATACAATTATAAAATAAAGCTCTGCTTGATTCTTGCAATCTATTATGCCAGTTTTGTATAAAATTATCATGAAGTCTTTGTTTGACAACAAGCAAAAATAGTTCAACGTTTCCTACACTTTGTGCTAACCATACATCATGGAAACCCATATTACACAAAAGATCACGTAATAGTAAAGCCCAATTTAATTTATTCGGTTGGCCAGTTATGTCATTGATCATCATATCATAAACTATTTTAACATACTTATTTTCACTACTATGTAATATTTTGAGCCAGTACTTTATTATAATAAAATGCCGTTGACATAAAAAGGATTTTCTACCCAACTCCCCATATATAAAATCATTATGCGTTGTCTTCTTTACACTTAATATATTCTTACAGAATTTAAGATGCACTCTTTCTATTGCATTAGCTTTTGTAAAACCCCAAACTGCAGCCCCATAGTTCAAAATTGGCGTTATTAATTTATCAAATAAATCTAATCTATGTTCAATAGATAACTCAGTAAATTTATATAGGCATTTGTTCATTTTAAATATAGCCTTTAAAGCCTGTCCTGCAAGTGTTGCCTGTGCATCAGTGAATGATCCACCCGTTGTAAAGACTATGCCTAAATAGTTGAACCTATTAACAATATCTAATGCATTATCATTTAAATGAAAAGTTAAATTTCTTGGTAATGAGCCACCCTTTTTAAACCCATGTTTGTTTCATTTGAGATGTTTTCTGTTGACCTGTAGATGTCATCGCAATCCGTGGAATGTCAAATATTAGCTCAAAATGATAAATTGGTTAAAATGGAGTCGCGACTAACAGAGATGACAAACATTAAACAAGATATTGAGCAAACCAACACCAATGTATACCAAATACAACATGAAATAAAATCTTTGAAAACAAAAGTAGCAGAATATGACGGCACAGTTCAAGAATATAGTGATATATGTGATGATATAACGAGCAATAACAGCAACACAGACGCACAAATTAACGCTGTTATTAAACAAATGCAAAAACTAGAAGAAAACCAACAAACAATTAACGAAAAACATGAAGAAATTAATGAAAGGGTCACAGATGTACAATGGCGAAGCATGCAAGAAAACCTAGTTTTCTCTGGAATACCAGAAGCGGAAAATATTATTGAAAATGGCGAAAACTGTGAAACTATAGTCCAAAACTTTATCAAAAATGAAATGAAAATCGACAGGAATATATCATTCGATCGAGTACATCGTCTGGGGAGATACAATAGAAATCATGTTTATCCACGTCCAATTGTAGCCAAATTCACGTATTATAAAGACAAAGAATTTGTAAAACAAATGGCACCCAAAACACTTACAGACAGTGGGTATTTCGTAAGGGAACAATTCCCACAAGAAATAGAAAATAAACGAAAGAAATTATATGGCGTAGCAAAGGAAGCACGAAAAGACCCGAACAATAAGGTTCGGCTCGTACGAGACAAATTGTACATAAACCAACAACAGTACATACCAGAAGAAACAATGGACGAAGTAACACACAGGGACAGACACGAGAAGGACACGGGATGTAGCCGATCTACATTTAAAATGCAAATCAGAGACAACAATCAAAGCAAATACCAATATGGAGAAATGCAAAACAAACAACGTCGTGACAATGACTACAAGACGAAAAACACAACTTGGACAAGAACATTTAAACGGAGGCAACCGGCACAAACGCCATCGCTCAGCACAAGTAACGACATATTACTAAATAACAAATTTGCATCTTTACAATGGAGCAGTTCAATAAACACTCCGCTTCAGCGTCAAAATAATGCCGGTAAAAAGAAAGCATCCTCTCCACTGGACAGTGACATTACATTTAAAAAACAGAATATTGATAGCGACATATCTGATAGTGAAGAAAGCACTATACTCATTGACTTTGACGCCACACAAGAACCGCTGAACACACAAGTATCAGTAAACGACATGAGCGCAGACGGGACACATGTACCAACAGACGATACAATAGCTAGCGGCGAGAACGAATAGCGATCTGATGGAGACGACTATTGTGATCTTAACAATAGTGACAATTACCCACGTGCTGATCACGCTCGTCAACCCAGTACAAGTTGTCATTTACAAACTGAAATAAAGATCTTGTCGCTCAATGTGTGTGGGCTACTTGCTAGACTTAGATGCCCTGAATTTATTTCATTAATAAATAGTTATGACATAATAGGGCTACAAGAAACTAAAACAGACATCTCTGATGAAATATTTGTGTCAGGTTATATTGTACATGTATTTAATAGGAAGACACTTTCTCGTTATCGCTCCGGTGGCATCGCTATATTAATAAAAGAAAATCTAGCCCCATATGTTTCCATTGACACAAACAATGACTGCAAGTTGATACAATTTTTCACAATTTCTAAGGACATTTACGGAACAGAGAATAGTATTATGAAAGAGGATCTTATATGTGGTATTATATACATTCCACCTGTAAATTCAAGATATTCTCACAATGACCCTTTTTTTGAAATCCAAAATGAACTTTTCAGATATTGCCCAGGTAGTAACCATATTTTATTGTTTGGCGATTTTAATGCCAGATGTGGACACCTGACTGATTATACACAATTTGATGATTTTATAGCAGATATGTATGACTTGCATAATATACAAAATGAAGATGCAGATATTTTTCAGAATTTCGAGTTAAATAACATTCCATTAGATAGAAAGTATATTGATAACACAGTAAATATGTATGGTAATCAAATGACAGAGTTTTGTAAAACCAACAACCTGTTTATTTTAAACGGTAGAATTGGTTCGGACTGTTTAAATCCTAAATTAACATGTAGAGAATCAAGTACAGTTGATTATTTTTTATCCACATCATACCTGTTTCAAAATGTTATTGATCTTCAAATTGACGAGTTTTGTAATTTATACTCAGATGTTCATTGTCCTTTAAACATTGTCATCAAAGCTAAATATAACGATGTGAGAGAAAACAAGTCCATAAACAATAACGAACTTCATAAAACTAAATTATGGGACTCTATGAAATCAGACTTATTTATTGAAAAAATAGACATATTAAAAGTTGCTGAAATAGAAAGCAGATTGGATAGTTCAATTCATGAGCAAAGTGTTAGTCAAAATGATATAGACAGTATTGTAACGGATATAGGAACGCTGTTTGAGAACTGTTCGAGAGATAGTTTTGGCGAGGTATTTCATAAAAGTTATTTGAAAGAAACAAGTTTTAAACCCAAAAAGCCATGGTTCGACAAAATATGTCAGAAAAACAGAAATATATACCATAAAACAAGAAGGGCTTATAATAAATACAGAACGCCCTTTTTTAAGAATTTATTGAAAACTGTTAGTAAAAATTATAAAGATACATTACGCAGGTCTTACAATAATTATAATCAAGCTAAAGTAGAAAAACTTAGATTGCTGAAACATGCAAACCCAAGACAGTATTGGAACCTTTTAAACACGCAATATAAACAATCGGTAGCAAATGCGTCTCTTGATGATTTTTACAATTTTTTTAAATCATTAAATGAGAATGAACACGACAATGAAAATGGACAAAATGCAACACATGATGTAAATATAGACGATAACACTATTAATGAAATAAATAATGAAATTAACGAACCAATCGCTGCAGAAGAAATACTATTTGCTGTTAAAAGCTTAAAAAATAATAAATGCCCAGGCATCGATAATATTGTCAATGAGCAAATAAAATCGACTATAAATGTTATGTTATTATTGTACGTGAAACTTTTTAATACTATCTTTGACAACGGTTTCATTCCTGAGAGCTGGACTATTGGACTCATAAAGCCCATTTACAAAAGCAAAGGAGACCCTAAGCTTCCTGAAAATTACCGTCCAATATCATTGCTTAGTTGCCTAGGAAAACTTTTTACGAGTATTCTCAATACTAGATTAACTAAATATGCAGAGAAATATTGTATTATACATGAAACACAAGCTGGTTTTCGAAAGAATTTTTCTACTGTTGACAATTTATTTATTCTCAAATGTTTAATAGACATTGTACAATCAGACAAAAAGAAGTTATTCTGTTGTTTTATAGACTTTAAACAAGCATTTGACTCTGTTTGGAGAATTGGTCTTTGGCAGAAATTAAGAAATGAAAACATAAATGGAAAATGCTTTAAAGTTATACATAACTTGTATAATAATATAAAATCAAAAGTTGTAACGAATGAGGGGAATTCTCCCTATTTTAACTGTCATGTCGGCGTAAGACAAGGTGAAAATCTTTCCCCATTTTTATTTAGTTTATTTTTGAATGACCTTGAAGTCTATCTTAACAGTAGATGGGGTAGATGGCATTAATAGAGACATTGTTATAGATGAAACCCAGATATTTTTAAAATTGTTTATACTTTTATATGCAGACGATACCGTGATTTTTAGTGATAACGAACACGGACTTCAAACTGCCCTTGATATATTTAAAGATTATTGCGACACGTGGAAGCTTAATATTAATGTAAACAAAACAAAAATACTAATTTTCAGTAAGGGGCGAAGATTACGAAATACTGTATATAAAATAGGAAACGAAAACGTAGAAATTGTTGATGAATATAAATATTTAGGTATATACTTTTCTAGAAGTGGTTCCTTTAATAGTGCAAAAAAGTATATTTCAGAACAAGCTAATAAAGCCATGTTCTCTTTGCTGAGAAAGATTAAATCATTATCACTTCCGTATGATATACAAATTGACCTTTTTGAAAAAACTATAAAACCTATACTTTTGTACGCTAGTGAAGTGTGGGGTAGTGGAAAAATAGATATAATAGAAAGAGTACAGCTAAAATTTTACAAGTATATCTTTAATATGAAAAAGACTACTCCATCATACATGATTTATGGAGAACTTGGCATTACCCCGTTATATATTGATATTAATAAGAGGACAGTTGCCTACTGGACAAGATTAATAGAAAATATCAGTAGTGACAGTACAACGAAACTCTCTTCAAAATTATATATTTTGATAAGAGAACTACATTATTCGGATCTCGTCAAGTCTACCTGGATAGAAAATATTAAACACATGTTATGCACGTCTGGCTTTTCCGGAATTTGGTACAGCCAGGACTTTTTAAATGGAAAGTGGTTCGTTAAATCGTTCAGCCAAAAACTTAAAGATATCTTCATCCAAAATTGGCATTCCGAGCTTGGTCGTACTTCGGACACAAACATCTACAAATTTTTGAAAACTAGTTTTAAACAAAGTTTTTATATTAATGCATTAACAGTTTTAAACTGTAAGAAGCTTATAGCATTTTTAACAAGAAATCACAGGTTACCAATAGAGGTCGGAAGATGGAGGAATATCCCAACATCTGACAGAAAATGCACCCAATGTAATGATCTTGGGGATGAGTTTCATTTTGTTTTAGTATGCCCGTTATTTCATAATGATAGAAAAAAGTATATTAACAAATATTTTTACTCACGACCAAACATGCCGAAATTCATAGAATTGTTCACAAATGAAAATAAATGTAATATAAATAAACTGAGTGTATTCTGTAGTAAAATAACAGATTATTTTAAAGGGATAAACTGATAATTTCTGGTATATGTATTTAAATAATAAAAAACGACTCTGAGTGTAAATATATGTGTAAATATATGTACCAATACAACCTTTTTATTTGTGATAAAAATATATATTTGATAATTAGTATACCGATAATAGAACACAGTCTTTAGTGTATTTCGTTAAGTTTCGATCCTATTTCAACTAAAGGCTGCGCTCAATGTATTGTCGTATACTATTTATATTATTGAGCGTCGTAGAAACAGCTTTCAATACTCGGAAAGGTGTTTCAGGCGATTTGTTCAATATCTACAAGTATGAGCACTAGTTAAGGTTTTGTTGTTGTTGTTTACTCAACTACTATTAAATTGTTGTCTTTACATAACATGTAATCACTATTGTATTATTACATATATAATTTTACAACATTAGCCATTAACAGTTATATATAGGTAAATGTCTATATATAAATATCTAAGTACATAAAAACAGACTTAATAAAACTGTTAAATCTATATAAATTATGATACCAAACAGATGACTTTCTGTAAAATAAGTAACTGAACTGTTAAAAATTGAATAAATGTAAAAATTAATAAAGTTAAAAGTGAATGTATTTTTTTTTTTTGACTCATGTACTATTTTTCTCAACTATCATTAATAATATGTAAATAGTCGTTTCCTATTAGTTCTGTCATTGTGTTATGTATTTATACATGTATGTTATTGCTGTAATTTGCTTTATCTGTTCACTGATTTGTGAAATTAAGCAGTTTGAAATAAAGTAAAGTAAAGTAAAGTAAAGTAAAGTAAAGGAAAGTCATAATGTTTATGTTTTCCCTAAACATCACACAGTTTGTAAACATTCTAAATGGTTGTAAATAGGTTTAGACATTATATTAAAACAATGGGGTGACATCTACGCCACCGAACGTTAAATCAAGTTTGATCATTATATGTACTAAAAACTAATTATAGGTCAGTTTAAATTATGTACTGGTTTAGTCTTTAAACACGAGAATACATAACACGTAAAGGCGGAAATAAAAAGTTGCCATTGTTAATGAAATATTTTTCTTCTGTTAATTTCTTTTTTTGTTTTATGTATGTACATGTTGTAGAATTTTGTCCCATTTAGCAACACGTTAATTAGATTCCAACTCATGAGTGTGTAGTAGTGGGAGGTCAAGTGGTTGGAAACGGCGCTAAAAAAGACCACTCAAGAGTCCGCTCATACATCCATTTTTCTGTTCTTTTCAGACTTTTTTTAATTGTTTAAATGCTTTTGTTAAAAATAAAACATTTACTTCATTGGGTAAAAAAAAGACCGCGTGTGCAGTAGCGCACTTTTTTTCATTAAAGACAGAAATGATGTCTCGTGTGCCATTTTTAGATAAATGGACAATTCTATGGACACATTTATTTAACATAAAAAACAAAACATCTTAGAGTAAACTTGCGTCAAACTTTTCGAATATAAAGGGCACTATTTCTGCCAAATAAATATTGTTTCTGATATTATGTTCACATCAACAGTGTTGCATTAATGTCATCTATTATATCATTGACAATGTTCATGCCTATAATATGCATTTGGATGAAAATTTCTATTAATCATATCCCATCCATTTTGGATTTTTTTTTCTCAAAGATGGCTGACCAATAGTCCTTAAACTAGCTTAGGAAGAAGTTTTTATGATGCATATTAAACATTAGAATTTAAGTGCAAAAGACGCATCAGACTATTTTATTGAGGGAAATAAATTTCTGATATCAGAGCTCCGAGAAAAATCGTTTCATTGCGTCTTTAATTCATTGACATATAAAGGACGGGGACATGTGTTTCAATATGTCTTTGTTCAGTATAAGGAGATAACGCACGTGGAATGTGTGGTTCTTGAAAATAAATGGGGTTTACCTTGGAAATTCGAGACCTGACGGATTAATGTTTGATTAAGCTATTTTATCAATAAAACTATAATGCGTTATTTTTGTGTGTTTTTTTGTTTTTGTTTTTTGTAGATAATAATAGAGCGCCAATACAGTGATTTATGCGACAAGTCTAAAACCAGATCAGCCTGCAAGTAACTCACAGGCTGATCAGGTTTTATACTGTTCGCTACTGATCAGTAATTTGCAGATGAGTAAAGAACAGTATAAAAGCTGGTCGCATAAGGCGTCTCCATGAGGTAAAGTGTAAAATAATGTTCCTGTAACTGCTGTTAAAGGACGTGTGTGTTTTTATATATGACATTTAAATTTTTCATAGATATTTTTTAATCTATATTTCAACTGAGAGCTTGATTGAACAGCTATATTACAAATGTACCCATTTTTACCGCGAACATATATATTTTTATCACCTATTTATAATGTATCACCTATTTCTATAATTTAGTATCTTACTTCAATTTCTAATCTTGAGAGCAGGAGATGGATTTGCCCTATTCACCTGTAAATCTGAGGTGGCCTAGTAAAGACACATTTCCCAACTGAATTTAGTCGTTGAAAAATCATGGATAGCATGCTTTTTAACTGCTTACTTCTCGCTGACTGATTACCACATACATTATATTGAGGCCCCATCACAGTTTTTTTCTATTCATTTACTATTACCTTAGTTTTTTATATAAAATATATTGTAACTAAAAACACTAGATTGTTTATTATGGGGGAGCATATAGTCGCCGCTTTTCCCGTCCGTCCGTGTGTGCGTCCATGCGTCCGTGCTTCACACTTTTTGTCCGGAGCATAACTCAAAAAGTATGCTTGATTAAAGTTCATGTGAATGATTATGACAATGAGACGGAGTGCAGTTCATAGGAACCATAACTCTAGCTTCACTACTTTTTTAATTATCTCCCTTTTTTGCCCGGGTTTGCACCTGGGGTCTTCCTCCGCCAATAAATAGCTGGAAATTGTCGCCAAATGACCTTAGCTGTTGGTGCAACTATAAAATCCAGTTTAATGAATTCATATAAGATTTGGTTGAATTCCGACAAACGGTTTCTGAGAAAAAGTCGTCAGAAGCAAAAGATAACGACGACGACGGACAGACAACGGACGGACGACGGACAAAGAGTGTTTCCAAAACATCACATTGAGCTTTCGGCTCAGGTGATCAAAAACACTGACAGATGACAATGAGTTTCTTGCATTTGAGATTTACTAAAACATGGCAGAGAAGTAACTGATAATAGAGTATATTGTGCTAAAATTACAAGAACTATTAATTGTTAACACGGGTCTTTTAAGGAAATCCATCTATACATAGTTGTTTTAACATATATACTAGTGCACATTAAAGGCAAAACGGTTATAATTTTTACTACATCGATTTACAGATGTACAGTTACCTATAGAAATTCTCTCTCCCCCCCACCCCCCTCCCCCCCTCCCCCTAATTATTCAGGATTGTAGCGGCATAATGCTAAAAACTACGGTTGCTAAGGCAACGCTCAATATGCTTAGGCGGGGCATTTTGCAGGTTTTTCACCATTTTCACGCAATTTCAAACCCTTACATTTTTCATACTAGCAATTATAATTTGATGAAAATTGTTAAGTATGGTCAATTAAGACTCGCCGTACTTGTGATGACGTCATACACGGGTTGTGCCGTCATGCGTTACGTCACGCACGTGTTACCGTTCCATGGTGACAAAAATGGCGGAAGACCAAAGGTTCGCGATAAAAATTTTAGTTTTGAAGAAAAGAAGTAAAAATGAAGTTGTTCGTGAGATTCAGTGTACTTTTGGTGAGCGTGCCATGTCAAAAGCTAGGATTTATGTATGGTATGACAGATTCAACAATGGATGGGAAAAGGCTAGTGATCTACCGCGAAGTGGGCGTAAAGTGACGTCGACGAATGATAAGAACGTTCAAAGAGTAAAAGATGTCATCAACAGCGACAGGCGGTTAACTGTCAGAGAAATATGTGATAAACTGAACTTGTCATATGGAACTGTCCATACAATCTTGAAGAAGAAGTTAAATATGAGAAAAGTGGCAGCACGTTGTATTCCAAAACTGTTAAATAGTGAACAAAAGAAAAGTCGAGTTGAAGCTGCTAGGAACTTTTTGCATCAATACCACACACTAGGAGAAGCATTCATCAACAGTATAGTGACAGTAGATGAAACATGGATACCGCTGTTCGACCCTGAAACAAAACAAGATTCATGTGTTTGGAAAATACCAGCTTCTCTGTCGCCGCAGAAGGCAAAGGTCTGCCGGTCGCAGAAGAAGCAAATGTTTATCGTCTTCTACGACGTGGAAGGCGTTGTTCTGACACATGCAGTGCCCATTGGACAGACAATTAATTCAGCCTATTATAAAAAGGTTAGTAGTTTGAAATTTGAATCTTATTAAATATATTATTTATTGATAAAGAATTGTGAATTCATAGAACCCAGTTACATGTAGAAACTTTTTTTCTGTTTTCAGGTTCTTAGTCGAAACTTCCTGAGAGCCCTGCGTCGGAAACGCCCGGGGAAGTTGGACAATTTCATCCTGCACCATGACAATGCGCCACCTCACACATCGAAAGCGACCACAAGTCACATAGAACATTTAGGAATTAATATGTTAGATCATCCTCCCTATTCGCCGGACTTGTCACCAAATGACATTTACCTTTTTCCGATATTGAAACGGGATTTGCGGGGCGTAAAAATGAATTCATTTTCAGAACTCCGTACGAAAGTGTTGAATGTTCTGTACGAAATTCCTAAGGATGACTATCGTAATTCACTTTTCAACTGGGTATCCCGTTGGCAAAAATGTATAAATTTTAAAGGAGAGTATTTTGAAAAGTTTTGAAAAAATTTGTGATTGTTCCACCCCCTCCCCACCACCCCCCCCACCCCAGTAGGGCATATTGGGTGTGATCGTCAGGCTGATAAATGTTCAACTCAGATTTACGTTAAATAGCGCTTAAATGACGTTTCCACGCCTACGGGTTTCATAGGTCGGAAAAAATGTTCTAAAATCGTGGTACCACACAAGATAGTAACGTTTTTGTATCGTGGTACCACACAAGATAGTAACGTTTTTGTATCGTGGTACCACACAAGTGTGCTAGCTATATAGTAGCGTTTCTGTATCGTGGTACCACACACGATAGTAACGTTTTTGTATCGTGGTACCACACAAGTATGCTAGCTATATAGTAGCATTTCTGTATAAGAGCAATACAACTTTTATCATGAATGTATTAAAGTTTGTCTGTCAGAAATAAAACAGTTAAAACAAAAGTGACCATTACAAATAGCCGATTAACCTACACAATTATTCAAATGTATTAGTTTTCAAAACACTGTTTTCTATTTAGTTAAAAAACTTGTTAAATACAACTGTTTAAAAATAGAAATAAAAATGCAATTAACCCTTTAGCTGATGAATATCTGAAAGTAATTCGCAGGAAATCCACATTGGATAATTTGAAACATTTTCTGTTGAATGTCTTCTTCGTCGAGTTCAAGGTCGTGATCAGCATTTACCCTTCCACTGCTGTCGTCATTTTATTGTCGCTGCTGTTGCTGCTGCTGATGCTGCTGCTACTACTACTACTTCCATTTAAGCATATCACGGCTAGGTAACTGTTGTAACCTTCCACTGCATGTTCAGTGTTATGTAGTATTTCATCGGGCTGTACTTAAATGATGGAGTTGGTGTCTGTGTATGTGGTATCGTCGACGTTGCTGTCTTCAACGTCCGCGTCTGAAGCGTCGCATCCTTCCTGTTTGCAAATAACTGCTGACTCTGAAGTAACTGTTGGTATAGCATTTGTGGGATTACAGTCAGTTTTCTCACTACTTCCTCGTCCATTAGAGCTATGATTAAAGTGATGAAAAATAATCTCAACAAGTGTTTAAGACAGATACTGTGTCTGAGTAACTCGATTCGTTTACCACTGACGTCCTGCTGTCGCGATGAAATTATTCTTATATCGTGCCTGTGACGTTTGAGGTACTGAAGCTCGTTCTCTGATAAATCAAAGACACCATACAGTTAGTCATTTAGATGGCTATCGACCCCACTCCTCCTGGGGGAATTTTGTAGGTTATGATTTTCTGAACGTTCATACAAAAAGCTTCAAAATGAGACTTGTGTGCCACCTGAGCGTTGAGGCGTTTGTGTGTAACGCACGTGACAATTACTTACCATAACAATTCCAAAACACCTTCCATAAAATTGAATATGAGTAAAACATGTACATATGAACAACAAATACTACCTATATTTATGTTATTTATGAATTGTTTAATTTAGATAGCCTTTTTAACATAATGCAAATATGAAAATATACTGTAGTTTACGTAACACCCGATTCGTTACCAAAAAATCATAAATACAGTCAATAATATCTAGACCGTAAGTTACCAAAAGACGCAATCCCCGCTCAGGGGGAATTTTTAAGGATATATTTTCCTAAAAGGGTATGCATTTGCTACAAAATGAAGTATGTTTGCCAAATGAGAGTGGGAACATATACTCAAAAAGTGTTTATAGTCAAAAAAACGGTATTTATATTTTACATTATTTATCAAACATGTTAAAAATCAAAATCTAATGCAATATAACAATTTCCAAAATACAATGTTGTTTACGTTACGTGACATAAAACACGAAATTTATGTTACCATTTTTAAGTTATTTGTCATACATATTGAATGTTTCCAGAAATAAAGGCTTTAGTTCTTTACTGAAACAGTGACTATTTCAATAACAAAATGTTATTCATTAAATGAATATTTAAAATAATGAATAAATAAATAAATACAATATGTATGTATATAAAGATGCTACGATATGTAAAATAAACACGAACATTACCTTTCCATTTAAAGTTACATATAATATTGGACGCTTCCAGAAATAACGGTGCTAGTATTTTACTTTTAACTATGATTTTTTTAAAAATGTAATGTAATTCATTAGTATAAGTAAATAAATAAATCTAAAATCTAAAAATAAAATAAATATATAATAGATAAATATTTTAAAATGGTTCATAAATCAGAAAAATAGTAATTGCACATTAAATTACTGGGAGCTTATCCATTTTTGAAACTGTTTTTGTTATTTCCTAGTTATGGCATCTTCCCTTTGTTAAAATGTATCCTACTTTGGAGACAAACCACAACACAAAGAATAATCTTATTTTGTCCCCATCCAATGTACGTTAATCTTGCCTTATTATGATTACTAGTATTTGGACACAATACTAATAATACTAACTCTTATTAAAGACAGACACAAAGGGAAAATACCTTGACATGCATATATCTTCACTCTAATGCCTATGTCCAATGTTCCTTCAGTATGACCATTAGAACTACGCCAGACGCATTCCAGTATATTTAGAAAGTAGAAAGTGAGCAGCATACCTGTTACACCACTGGTGCATTACACGTCAATGCAGAGCAAAGCTGCTAGAGGCCACGCTTTAGAGGGCAAATATGGCACCAGAACTTATTTCTTCGCGCAAAGAACTGCATCCATCTCAACCAAAGAACAATGAGAAAGACTTGAGAAGAGCCACGGAATCTATCATTGTTTCACAAACCCCATTCCGAGTTGATATCAATGACTATGAGCTATACCTCCAATCGTCCGGTATTCCAGTATAGAGAGATGTTGATGATGATCTATTACAGCATCTGGCTGAGAAGACCATGACATATTCGACAATGATTTGTCAATTGACACGCCGACCCGATCTGTAACACACTATATTTGGTTAATGGGTCCCTTATTAATCAGGTATAAGACAGATCTTAAGTTGAAGCTATCATATCCTTTAGGCTCAGTACCATGGTCCCTTGCAACAGCTGATGGCAATTCAGTTAGAACTGACAAAGCCAAATTGCTCTACTGCTTTGAAGTACCAGTTGAGCCAGCTACACAGCGGCTTATTGAATATACTCTGTGTGTGTGTGTGAGTGTGTGTGTGTGTATGTGTGAAGGTAACGCAACACCTCACAATCAGCCTTCACTTCCTGGTGACAATTTGACAGAGCAGGTGTTTAACATACTTACCAAAGCACCTTGAGTTGACTTTGTGAAAGACACTTGCGTCCCTAGATCTATCAAGTAGTTTGAGTGCAAGAGGCGAGATGAAACCACAACTTTCCTGTTGTGGAAAACAGACAGATTTTTTTTTTAATATTCAACCACCAATTTGGTGATCCATTAATTCTCCCCGTCATTGGTGCATGGGGGTCGGGGAGGGCCATCTCACGATGCACCTTACAATATTGTATGCATTTAATTATGAACAATACAAAACAGTAACAGAAGTGTTAAATTTGAATTTACATAAGAGAGTTGTTAAGTGGGAAAATTTCCCTTTCTATCATTTCGTCAGGTCATGGGTAAGATTGAAAACAGACAAATTTGCACCCAATCTCCAAGGTCATGAAATCTACTTTGTCTGGGAAAAAAACGTCACCGGCTTACCATTTCAGGTGACATATTTGTCTTTGCTAATGATCAGGAAGATCTGTTTTCATCATAGGAGGAAGTAGACATCAGAATGAACATATCACTATCAATCCTCACCAACATCAGAAACAATCGTGCATTCTCCTGACATAGACATACTGATCCTGCTTTCAAAACTTGTTTCAGTAATACAACCATCATGTTTGGCACTGCGATGGTGGAAACAAATTGTAGAGGTTAAGGGGTCTGATATTTGCTCCTTTACTAAACACACTCCATTGCTTAACATGCTGTGTTACAACCAGTGGCTTTGTAGTTAGAGGCAAGGATGTCCCATTGAAGATGATTAAAAAGCACAGAGAGTTTGTGTCAATTTGCATTACTCGAACAGCAGCATGAATGTTCGGATGATCTTCAAGAAAAGTACGGATATCACGGAGAAGATAGTGTGCTGCCTATACGGCAACCCTCTTTACACGGATGTACACGGATGTCAAATAGGTTTTCGCGAATATTCAAAGGCCACAACTAGAGCTTTTTTCCGTCGTGTCAGTTTTCTATAATCATGCATTTGAACATGCACACGTTCAAGTGTTTTTGTGGCACCATACTGACCAACATTAACCAGACCTACCAGTCGCAGAAACAAATGACAGAAGATAAAGTTATTGAATTTGTCTGGACTATTGGTGATATCGCACCCGCTCTCTGGATCACACGTAATATCCGTGTCAGCGTGTTTCGGTCGATTCTTACGGATGGCGGGAGGTGTACAGTACGGGTTCTAACCACAACAAAAAAAATCGACCGTCATATATAAACTTGCATGTGTTGAAAATGACGTAAAACACCATACAAACAAACAAAACAAACTATATATATTATCGCCAGCAGCCGATGCAATTGTCGCGTCACTGCACTTACTGTAGGCCGTCTGCTCAGCTTCATTTCTTTCACCTGTATTAGAAAGAAATCAGAAGGATAAGTGTATGCAAATAGTCGAGTTAATCGAGTTTTAAAAGTGGGTTAGCCCACACTCTAGTATGTACCAATGCGTAAGATAGCACATCAATTAAAACACACTCTTGCTGATGTCTCCGAAGTAGGTTTAAAATAAGTTTAAAACATCTTAATTAACATACAAATACATTGTTAAAATGTCCTAATTTCACGAAATGGTCTATAAACCAAAAGTGGCCGAGTTCAAAACCGAAACCGGATCGCCGCGGTAGAAAGCGCAGCGTCAGAACTGGACCAAAGACGGCCATGGCAAATCTTACAGAAAATAGCTGTCAGATTGGATTATTACTGGAAACCAGCACTCTTTCACCTTATACTCGTGAATAGCTCAATAGGGTAGATTTCAGATCAAATAAAACAGTGATCCTCTGCCAATTGTAGCTCGTGTCAGTAACTAGATACAACTAGACACAGCTATTGAAATAAATCAGACTTTCAACAAATAAGTTCAAATTAGGCATAAGCAAATAAAGCATGCAGCTGCTATCAATGTAAACAGCATTTAAAACGACACATTTACGAGAACATAATAAACACAATCATTTATGACCGCTATAAACTGGCAACGGTGAGGACCGTTTTATTTACAAACTTCTTGAACACACACGATCGGATGTTACATCCATAAATAGTCCAGAATTGGTTCGTGTCCTTAAATATTGACACCAACGAGTAATAAACCGGATGAATACAAGTTGTCGAGTAACGGTGGCTTCAAACGACACATACTCACTGCCTGGTACGTGAAACCGTGTAGAGTTTTTTGTTAACCGTGTTGACTTTCCAAGATGGCGGACAACCGGGAACACGAGAGGTAGGTATTTTATTATTTAGACGATATCTTCTTTAATTTGGGTTTCAACACCAGTTCAACGTGGCATGCGCCCAAATAGTCCGGTATTAAACACTGACTCCTGTCCGAGCACTGCCTAGCGACAGATGTAAGTAATGGATGTCCAAACACGTTCGTGAAAACAAAAAATGAAGCGGGTAATAACATTATTTCTGTGTATTTGTGTCGTTAGGAAAGCACACACGCATCTGTTTTGATAAAAATCAACGAATATTCTCTCACAGTTTGCAAGTTAGGTCCATGTGCCCTATTGACGCTATATTATTAAGGCTATTTGATTTTGAAAAAATGCACTGTTCACCGTGTGGATCAAAATGTAATACGCGTATTAACTGAGTAGACCCATGACTGTTTCAAGAAAAAGTTACCATGTATAACCTGCTATTCAGACCACGTCTTATTTGTCCGAGCTAGCAACATCAATCGGCAACCTTATGGCGATTTCGGATGTTCCATGTCGGATGTTCTAAACATCGTATCCTTTATCAGTACTACAACGTTTTTTCATTAGACAATTAAATACCGAATAATTTGGAAGCCCCCGAAAATTGTTATTACTCGTTTAAACTGTACATTGCTCATTTGGTTTTGGACTCGGTTACATGTTTTTCATTTTATTCGATTGTAAATAAAAAAGAAGAAAAATACCACCTCTAAACAATTTGTCATTCTAAAATTAAGCTTTATAAGTCATACTTTCGACCAATTTCTTACGTAACACTACTTTTTCAAGACGTTTTAATAGCATGTCACTTACTTGTTAATTTTCAATATATTTCTTTGCAGATTTGAAGCCATTCATGAATTTTTTATCCAGTTTGAGAATAAAACCGCTCTCTGTCAAGATTGTAGGAAAAGCTACAAATCACGATTGAGAAAACATGTTGCGAGAAAGCATCGAACGGGTGAATTAATACAGATGCAAAGAGTTGCGAGAAACATTAGTTTACCGCCCATATGGTGAAACAAACCCGGCTATACCTACAACTGTACAGTGTGACACTCGTAACTGCGGCCAGTGTTAACCAACATACAAACTTCTTATTCTGATCATGTGGATCTGTTTTTACCGACAGATATGTTATGAACGACCACGTTGCTGCAAAACACAAAAAACAGTTTAGGTATTCTTGTGCGGTACCTTTTTGTGGGGCTAAATACAGATGGAGAGCGATTCTTGCAAGCCACGTTAATAATAAGCATTCTTAAAGTTTTCATGCAGTGAATATCAGTTTTTTTACCGATTGAACAGTTTACTTTCGTGAAATTATAATTTTTATACGCAATTGTTATCTCATTATTATTGAATATTGTGATTTTTCATCTGTGATTATTTTTTATCATTGTGATTTTTCGTGATAATAACGCTGTGACTAACCTGTGATTCCTATTGATTATTTTAATATTATTTCAGTTCATTCTAGTTTCTTTCTTGATCTCGGGAATATTCTTCGATTGCCACTTCTTGGCACATTACATAATAATGTTAAGATATATAAGTCTTAAGTTATTTATTGTTTACCATTGTCTAGGACAGGTCGAGCGTATACCTCCAGTTAAAATTGTGTTTGTTCGGGATAATTTCGGAATCGGGTGTACGGTATATCAACACTATACTGCTTCGATAGTCTTGATCATCTTCGACGCTTGATTTTAAATACAAACGTCTTGCCCCTTTGTGCAAAACGTCTTGCCCCTTTGTGCAGAAATAAGTCAAACTGGAAACCACGTGTCCGTAGTATATAAAGGGATTTTCACATTTTGTTCTAAACAGAAAATTAAATCACAAAAATGCCAGACGCGACAGCGGAGGCCTAATAGTTTATATAGCTGATACTATTAGCTCGTGCGTTACTTTATTGAAAACTGCTTACGACAGTGTTATATGGCTAAAAATTGATAAGCGTGTTTTTAATCTTGATCAAGATGTGATCTTATGTTTGACTTATATCATCCCTGCTGGCAGCAGCCGTGAACATTTTGTTGAACAAAACCTATTTGAATGCATTTTAGAGGATATATTGTCTTTCAATCATATTTATAACCAATGCTATTTTATAATATCGGGGGACTTAAATAGTAGAGTAGGACAACTGAAGGATTATGTTGAAAACGAGTTCTTGCATAATATAGATTTTATGCCGGAAGATTATGTTGAAGATCAAATTTATGAAAGAATTTCGAAAGACTTTAAAGTGAACGAAAGTGGAAAGTTACTTTTAATTTTTTGTAAATCCACTGGGCTTAGAATTATGAATGGCAGGGTCGGAGAGGATAAATATTTAGGTAATTTTACTTGTGTAAAGGACGCTGGGTGTAGCGTGGTAGATTATGTTATATGTAACCCTGTTTTGTTGCCATGTTTTACTAGCTTCAGAGTACATGAACCGAATATACTTTCTGATCACTGTGCTATTACATTTTCTTTGAAAAACAATGCTGTATTAAACAAATGTCAGCCTGATATACTTCCAACTGAACTTTTGGATTCTATTGATTATTGTTATAAATGGGGACATGATACATATGAACAGTTTAAAACGTCAGTGGGTGGAAACGATTTTCAGTTAGAACTAGAAGATTTGTCAGAGAACTTACGGAATATTGAAACCCATGACGAGCTTGAATCAAATCTTTCTTGTTTTTATAACATGATAGAAAAGGTGTGTGACCCAATCTGTAGGAAAAAGGTTAATAGTAATGTTACACATAAACCAAAAATGAAAAATCAGCCATGGTTTGATAATGAATGCAAAGAAAGTAGGAATCAATTTTATAAGAATTTAAATAATTATAGAAAATCTGACTGTACAGAAAACAGAAAAGCTATGACTCAGTCTAGGTCTCATTATAAAACAGTCATTAGAAATAAGAAAACAAGTTTTAGTAAACAAAAAACTCAGAAATCAGTGTCACAGAGATATAAAAATGCAAAGGAATATTGGAAACTCCTGAAAACGGCGAGCACTGGAGTGCCAAAATCAAATATAACGGCCTCTCAATTTGCAAATTATTTCAAATCAATAAACGATCCAGAATCTGTATTTTTCCAACCAGATGATGATATTTTATATTTTAATAATAGAATGTTAAACAATGAACTACAAATAATGTTTGACGAACTTAATATTGAAATCAGTCAAGCAGAAATGCATAAAGCTTGTAAAGAGTTAAACAACAACCGCTCAGGCGGATCGGATTATGTCATAAATGAAATGTTCAAATATGGTTGCATGTATTTAGATTCATACTTAGCGAACGTTTTTAATAAGATTTTTGATATGGGTTATTTCCCTTCTCACTGGACGGAAGGCTATATTGTACCACTTTTTAAAAAAGGAGATATAAACCAACCAGAAAACTATAGAGGGATAACATTACTGAGTACATTCGGTAAATTATTCACAAGAATTTTAAACAACAGGTTAACTACATGGGCTGAGGATTATTATATTTATATTGAAGCACAGGCTGGTTTTCGAAAACATATGGGAACTATTGATAACCTATTCGTCCTCCATGGTTTGATAAATCATATATTGAATGAAAAAAAAAGAGTTATATGTAACTTTCATAGATTTCACTAAAGCTTTTGATTTGTTGGTTAGACAAAACATATTCTATAAACTTATGCAATATGGAGTGAGAGGTAAAATCCTTAATATTATTAAATCATTGTATACGAACATAAAATCAAGAGTAAAGTATCAAAACCAGCTTAGTGACAGTTTTAGCTGTTTTCTTGGAGCGCCGCAGGGCGATTGTTTGTCACCTTTTATATTTTCTATGTATGTAAATGATTAAGAAGAATATTTTACACTAAATGGTTTTAAAGGTATCGATACTGGAATGTTAAAGTTGCTGTTACTATTATACGCTGATGACATAGTGATATTTTCGGATACTGAAAAGGGGCTACAAGATGGGTTAGATATACTGTACAGTTATTGCCAGAAATGGAAATTGGTTGTAACCGTCTCACTAGTGAATTATTCAACACTATATAATATATGTAGAAATGGTCACTTGCGGACCACTGCGAACATACTTTAAACTGTCCATTGGTCTTTAAATCTCCCCTCAATCTGCAAACCTTCCTCTGAAGCTCAGAATATCCACAAAAAATCAAATGTTCACCAGATTAATTTTTTTTAAATTCCAGTCTTTTTCAGTACCCCTCAAAACTAGCTCCATTTCACTGATAATTCAACTGTATTCCTACCCATTTTCAAATTATCATATCTTCCTCGAAAATCACCCAGTGGCATCCAAACTTGGCAGAAGTCATGAACATGTTCCAATCTTGTCACCTGAAAACAGAAATAAGAGAATGATTGCACATTTCCAAGTTCAGAGCAAACCGATTAACACAGCCCTAGTTTTTTACGGTGTAGGAATCTTCCTACCGTCCTGCCCAAGGGAGGTAATTCTGTAGTGAGACCTAAATGAAAATAAAACGAAAGTCATGCTTTTTAAAAAAGGCGGTCAGATAAAAAGGAACCTATTGTTCACATATAATAATACTGTAATTGAAATTGTAAATAAGTTTACCTATTTGGGAATTGTCTTTACCACAGGCGGTTCTTTTGATCAAACGTTCGAATCATTAAGTGGCCAGGCATTAAAGGCAATCTTTAAAATGAAGTCGTATATAAATCAATTTACTGACTTATCGGTCAGTCACACTTTAGACATTTTTGACAAACTCATTTTGCCAATATTAAATTATGGCGCAGAGATATGGGGATTCTCAAATGCGGAAAAAGAACACCTTCAATTTTGTAAACAACTTTTATGTGTTAAAACACAAACTCAAAACAATTTCATATATGGAGAACTCGGGAGAGTCCCTTTACAAATTCAACGTATGGCCTATATTATCCGGTTCTGGTTAAAAATTACACGTACGAGTGATCGCAAATATATAAAAAATATGTATAATGTTATGTTAGATGATCTGATCGTAAACCCAAATAAATTAAACTGGGCATCTCAAGTTAAAGGGTTATTGGAACGAACAGGATTTAATGAAGTTTGGTATTCTCAAGGAGTAGAAAACATAACGTATTTCATTAATATATTTAAACAACGAATTAAAGATATGTTTATACAAAATTGGAATGCTGAATTATCAGATTCCACTAGAGCTAGTACATACAGAATAATATCAGATTTCAGGTTTAAGTATTATCTAGATGTACTAAATATAAAGAAATTTAGAGCTTTTTTTACAAAACTAAGAGTCTCTAGTCACAGGTTAGAAATAGAAACTGGTCGATGGCATAGACCAAATAAAACACCAAGATCCGAAAGAAAATGCCAGCTATGTAATATACTAGAAGACGAATTTCACTTTGTATTGGAGTGTTCACTATATCAAGATATAAGAAAAGAATATGTTAACAAATATTTTTGGAAACGGCCAAACATACCAAAATTTATTGAACTTATGACAACAGAAAACAAGAGTTTATTAAAGAAACTGTCCGTTTTCATTTGTAAAAGTTTTAAAAGAAGAGACGACATGTTTTATAAATAAATATCACTTTTCTCCATTTTTGTCCACAGATATAAATGTGTTCTGATCAGTACTTAGGAATATTAATTTAAAAATATATATTAAACACTTATATACTTAATAGTTGTCAAATACTTTTTAACTAGTAACATATACAGATGATCTTGAAACTCACCTATGAAATTATACAAATTAACTGGAAAATATTGTGTGTATTTCATATACATGTTTATATGTATGTACTATTTGCATGTGAACTGTTGGGCGTAATACCTTATGTTTGAATAAAATATCTATCTATCTAT